>CM059601.1:29432500-29675000 GCA_030412105.1 Cyclura pinguis
AAGTAATTTCCCCATCAGAATGACATGCAATTATGAATAGCTATGCACCTGGTCAGAGGTCAGTCAAATTACTACATCATTTAATGAGTAGAGAGATCAAAATGGAGCACACTGTTTCTGCCGAGAGACGCCTTGCAGCCTGCTACATCAAATGTGATGGAATCATTAGAGTAATAAGCATGAAAATCTGTTTGCAGATTAACCTGTGGTTTCATGCTGCTTTCATCTAATGGGGCGCTGTGGAAATCTTGTCAGCTTTTCATCAGCTACGATCAAATTACTGAAATTGCGTACAAACCACTGGCGCAATTGAAAACAACATCTACAAGCACAGGTTTTTTATGTAGATGCCAAAGAAAATAAGCATCTTTGTATTTTACAGTTTTATTTACTTCATCTGATCATTCTGATAGTCTCTCTGTGATATAAATGTCTATGTACATGTACAAATTACAACATAAAATACTAGTCAAACAAATTTATGAAGTAAAACTAATACCAAGTAATGAAAAGGTGCTGCTATTCTCACTACTTCTAATTTAAATACTAGAAGTACAGAAACTAACAAAGATTTACTCACTGACTGGAACCTATCTTTGATATATTATTAATTGAAAATGATCAAAGTTTACTTTTCCAAATAAAAGAACTGAGACATAAAAGAAAGTGATATCTTATTTTATGTTTTGTCTATTTTAAAACACTTTTACCTGATACAAAGTAGCAACAGAAAAAACTATTCTTCAAAAAAAAGGTCTGATCATTTCAGAGGGTATAAGAACATGTTTAAACAGTTTACATATGATCAACTAAAATATCCTGAGCAATTTGATATCAGAAACTGTTACATAAAATTCCTGATAAATACATACCTGTGATAATGGCTGTATTTTAAAATCACAGCTGACATCCAGTTAAAAACTGTTAATTGATCACTTAAATAAATAAGTTGATTGAACTAAAATACATTTGTATAAAAATGCAGCACAGATGCATTTTAAAGAGACTAAAGGGTAGGCAAATTTACTAATAGTAATACTATAGTACTATAATACTATAGTACTACAGTAATACTATATTACTATAGTAATAAATTTAGTATAAGAAGCCATCTTTAATCCCATTCACAGCACCTTTACAAAATCAAAATAGGCTTTTGATAGAAAGCTTCTAGTCCAAAAAGAACAAAGATGGACCCTGAACTCTAGCATTCTTTTAAAATCATTTTTCTGTACACTAGATTAATTAGGTTTAATTACTAGCACAACAGCCAATCATTTTGCTATCTATGAAAACAAGTCAAGTACATTTTTGTACTAGCCAATTAGATCTGATAATTCATGATTCTCTATTTAATGAAGCTTACTGAAATCAAATGAATTTAATTATTGCAGATTTCAATGCCATATGCAAGATCCAGATCGTTAAAGGTAATGACAGGGCAAAGAGGAAGGCAAAAACAATATTAGAATAAGATATAACTGATGCAATTAGAATTTAGTTCTTACAAATTAGAAGTCTTTTCTTCTCCTGTGACTGCCAATAGAAAGTTATTGGCAGGCTAAGTCTCTCTCAGATTATTGGTTCACAGATGAATGTCCTTCATTTAACAACTGTAACATGACTCTGACACACTTGCATAAATGAATCATCAAATCAGCTCAGATACAATGCTTGTAATTGCATCAATAAACAGAAGCAGCTGCAAATATGGTGTTGCATAGTAAGTGATGAAACAACAAGGTGTGGACATTTATTTCAATGACCCCTCAGTAGGGATGTAAATCTTGATTTAGCCATTCCTAAAGCCATAAATGGGATATGCAATAACAACTGTTCCTGTAAAACAGCAATAATTGGGGGGGGGGGGTGCTGAGAGATTTTAAACATTTTTGCAATTGGTGGTATCTATAAAATGTGCAATACTGAGTCAGTGGAATAACTGATGCTTCCTTGCATGGAGGAGTAAAAGTATTAGAACTGAACGGGCACTTGTATTTTTTTAATCCATCAGCATATCTGTCTGTGCTTACTCTGTGTGTCTGTTTGTCTGTGAGCTTAGCCTCACAAAAGAAACAGACATTTTATGTCTACAGACATTTTATGCAAATTGCAGAAAACACTTTTTTAAAAAACCCACCCTGCTTTGCTGTCTGTTTTATGTTAGAGATAAGATCTGTTTTTGAAACTGGAGTATCTTATCAAGATGACCTGTCTCAATCAAAGTCTCGACAATAGGAAGATTTTTTCCACATTCTTATTCCAAAGTCACCAAAATAGCTACTTGTGAATCCTTTGATACAAGCAGTGATTGGGAGCGAGTGGTGATTAGGAGGAATCTTACTTAAGATCACTCACATGTCTTAGTTACCCATTAACACTCTCTAAACACCTTAGCCTCAATCCTAGTTGTTGTCCCTTCAAATCAACAGAATTTACATTAAGTGTTGACTTGCCAGTGAACAATTCATTCAGTGGATCTTCGGCAGCTAGGACAACCAGATTCGGGACTCTCTCTCACGTATAAATAAAGCAGCTGGAATCTATGCTTTTCTTACATATTCAATGCATTTTAATGAGTGACTTGTACCAGCATGAGTACCTACGTTTTTTTAAGTAGTGTACTAATTTTAAAAGACAAAAATAGCTCCTGCCTACATGCTATGAAGGAACAAAAAAATGCGGGAGGAAACAGAAAGTAAACTTCGGAGCAAGTCCTTCACAAGAGATTGGATGAGGGAAAACTGGTCTGCCCCTGTCAGGATGATTTTTTTGGGAAGCACAAAAAATCAGAAATTAATCTGAAATTAATCAGAAATTAATCTGAAATTAAAGATATCTGAGAGGCACTTAGGACAAATGCTGAGTGGAGCCCTCCTATTTATGATTCCACCCTGCGTTTTCCAACATGTTCCATTCCATTCTCCCTCCACCCCTTCTGCTTTTCTTCTTCACTACAGTTAATCAGTTTCATGCCCATAGTTTGGTTTTCTACCCACCTTTGGTTTTCCCCACCTTCTTTTATGTTTCACCAAACCTTAGGTCCTAACCTTTTGCTACCTGACTTTTGTGAGTGGAAAATTCTGTTTTCACAATATAAAGACTGGTGCTCACAGACACAGGCCCAGACTTAACTTATAATGGTAATTGGGTAGCAGTTTTGAGTTAAAATGGAATAAAACTGTGTGATCTGATGTATGAGCCATAGTTTCTCATCGCATGGGTGACATAAATCAAAAACATTGCAAGAACCTAATAAAACAAGCCATGTAAATATCTATACAGTGAACATTTTTTACAGTTGCTCATTCAGGTTAATTTAGGAATGAGAAGGAAACCAGATTTTTCCAACAGATAACATGGAGTTAAATGACAGCAAATCTCAATCTCCCTTTCCACAGATACAGATTTCTGATTATCTGAAAATAAATGTATTTTTCTCCTGTTGACTTTAGGTGACATAATATGAAAGTAAGATTATCTTAGGGGGGGAGGTTGTTTTTGTCTGCATCCTACAGACAAATATGGCCAACATTAACCATTCAAACAATTAGGACTGGCACATCCAAAGTACGAACACCAATTTGAAACTTCAGGACTAATGAATTAGGAACCAAGGCAAAACATCCAGAGGGGTTCAGACTCACCTTATAATTAGTTAATCCTCAGCCTCATCATTTCTCAATGTTGTATGTCTGAAACTCATCCTGCAGTACAAAGAGAAGTGCTGCTGGTTCTTCCTTCAATAGTTAGTCACACTGTCCTGACCATCACAACCACTAGGAAATTACCACTGCCAGGAGTCTTACTGACCAGGACTCTGTTGCAGGAGTATGACAGGGTCTAATCAAAGCTGCTGCAACAGCACTTCTTGTCCCTGACATTAGAAAAGTACTGTGGAAAAGGGAAAAGGTATCGGCAGAACTCATGAGGACCTGGGGTAGAGGGAAAGCCTTTTAGGCCTCACTGTATTTCTAACCACATCAACAGGGATATAAAAAGACCTAAAGTTTAGAATGACCTAATTCCAGTTTAAATAATTTTAAATTCCATTATCTTAATGTCAAAGTGTTACTGTATAATTTCATGTGTATTGCAATACATATGCAATTTTCTTTTCTCACGAACAGACACAATATACAGTTACATGCTACTATTGTCAACAACAATTTTCATCATAAAGTTACATCTTGTGACACATTAAAGGCTAAACAGATTTATTGTGGCACAACCTTTTGTAGCTTTAGTCCATGAATGCTTATGACACAATAAATCTGTTAGTCTTTAAGGTGTCATAAGACCCTCTGGTAGTGCAACAGATTAACATGACTACCACTCTGGAATTTGCTACAAAGATTAATAGTGATATGGGCTCTCCTTACGATGACACACCATTTCCTACACTAGAAGCCAGCAAACACAGTATTTCAAAGAACATGAAAATGCTAACATGTGATCATGTAAGACCGGGTGGATAAAATGCAGTCATTTAACCCCCTTTTAGTGACAACTGCCACTGGCAGTAAGCCAGTTTTAGCTATTTAAGTACAGAGTATCTTGGGGGTCTAGTAACACTACAACATATTCTGCACCACCATTCCACAGGACTCTGGTGTAAGTTCCGGTAACTTTTTCACCTCAGAAGCTGCTACAGTTGCCAGCAAATTTTGGCAGCAACTTCAACAGCCCAGACAGCAAGCCAGACAGTACTTCTGGTTTTAATGGTTTCCAATCCTGGGAAGTTACCCACTCCTCATGTAAGCAATGGAAACCAATTTAAATAAGTTGGTGGAACTACTATTGAGATACATTCAGCTTTTCTAAACCTTAACATTTATTGTGTGATAATATGTGTGGTAGATTGGTATTGGTATCTCCACTGTCCATCAACTGCTAACTGTAGTGTCTTCTAATGGTGCCATTAGCTCATTTTAGACCCTGGACTATCCAACTTTAGAACCCTTCAAGAAAGATACTAAATATGCGTAGAAGTACTCACATTACTTCACATATCAATATTAAAGGGAATTATTGTCACACAAGTTTCCCCCCTTGGTTTCATCAATCTATCAACTCTCACAGTCCATTCCCAGAAAGACAACTTCTTCAAATTTTCTGCTTCAGAAACTCATCCTTCTATTCCTCCCAATTGCCCTCACAATTTTTAATTTCACCATAGTTGTTGTTGCTGTTTGTATACCTTTCAGAGGTTTCTTGCTTTCTTGCACTGAACTGAAGACAGGGTCTGTTTTGCAAGCTTTCCCTACCAACCTGATTTCTGTACTAAAGTTGCACCTCTTAAAAAAAAACCCTTTTCTGTTCCCTTTTCAGATATATCCTATTCTTTGTTTCTTGGTAAGGATCGTTCCACTCTATTTATTTATCCTGCCCATGATCATGATCTGTCCACATAACTCACCATTTTTTACACTGACACACATACTTTCTGAGATTTCTTTTTACTATTGAATCTGCATCAGGAGAACCCACTGCATTAACACATACAGTGGAGGGTGGGAAAGCTGTACCCAACTTTGCCGTTGTCTTCTAGTATACTACTGAAAAAAAGCAGACTGGTCGCTGTTGCTTCATCCCAGAACAGTGATGTGGTACGGACAAATATAGCTGACTGAAGGCATTATGGTGAAAAGGAGATGACTGAGATTATGGTAGACAAATTGCCCAATACGTCTTATGGCCACTAGCATAAAAATACTGATGACTGCTAAGCAGAGAACCATTGCTCTATTCAGTGTGATATGTGCTCTGAGAGCCAAATTCAATTTAACAATACAAACTTCCACCTGAACAGCAGTGATTATCTTCACTTGACCAAGAAGAATGAACACCAGCAGATGGAACGGCTGGAGGCAGCAAATGCAAATGATTGGACTTGAAGTGCCCTATCCTCAACGAAGATGAGGCAAACCCCAGCCTCCTTCCTAAAGTCCACAGGTAATGGTGCCAGCTGGCTCCTTCTGCACCCTTCCCTCTGAAGGGAATTGCTTTTGAACATGGAGTATGTCATGAAGCATCAAGGTTCAGAAGAGACCTCAATATGCACACTTGTTCTGCCATGGTGCACTGAAGTGCACTTTACTTGTTCTGCATCACCACAGGAACTAATCTTGGCTGAAGTATATTAATATAACACATAACAAAGGCACAAAAATAATTCTTAGTTGTTTTTAATTTTGATTTTTAAAACAAAGGATACTGTAATTACTTTTAAACTGTTGCATGACTAAGCCCTTTTTGTATTTTCTGTGTCGTATTGTATTGACTAATCTTTTAACAACTGATTCAGTAGGTCTCACTGGGATTACCAAAAGGATTCCAACAAAACATTTGTGGGTTTGGGAACGGGGGGTGTTAAAGGTCTGTCTACCATTAATAAAGCTGAACTGTAAAATGTAAATAATTCTAAAAAATAGATCTTGCCCAAAGAAACTTTTACGAAATTAACGCCACGTCAACTTATTTACATTTTGATCACAACACAAGGAAAATAAAGAGAATTGGAACAGCATTGAAGAATTCTAAATCTGTTCTTGCATATTTCCATAAATACTTTCACATTGTACCTACCAACACTCTATACAACCTGCTAGGGAAAAAATTGCAAAAGCAATTGCTGCCCAAAACACTACTTGCTCGCAACAAAATAAGAACATAATTTGTCTTCCCTCCTTTTTTTCCCCCAAAGTGGTAAAATGTTTTGCCGGAACTTTTGGGATTTTTAGATTAGAAGCAGGGATACAGAACATGAGCTGAGCCTCATTATTGATGATATGGCTATTTTTGTTTAAAACTCTATAATAATAAAGCATATAAAGCTATGGAGCTATGTCCGGTTAGAAAATTAATTTTCAGGAATCAAAACCTCTGAACAATTCATTTCCCCACAGAAACACACAAGCAGTTATAAAAGAAATTCCCAGTTCACTGGCTAGACAAAGCAAAGTGTAACCTGGGTACACTAGTTAGCCTAAACTTACAAAAGCCTCTATAATTAAACTACTTTTTAATCTACAAATTCATTATCATGGGCTTAGTCAGATGGAAATGGTGCAGATCAGTATGTATCACAACAGTCCAGAAGAATATCTGCCATGTTTATTTTTTCTTTTGTTACCCACACAGTACTTCAGTGGCAAAACAATAAAAGATTTATATGGCAAAATAGCATGAATTAAGGTCAGCAAATGCAACAGCTCCAATAAGAAAAAATTAAGAAACAGTAATTAAAACAATTATTGTGTTAAAGTGGAAAATGTATTTAGTTAATAAGCCATCCGATAATCTTCAGGCGTGAAGAAAAATATTTAAAAGGACCTCCATATTTTCCCCATGGATGAAAAACAAGACACTGACAAAAAACATTCCGAACCCTTAAATGTCTGCTAATGCTTCAATCCACTAACATTCTAAAAATATGTATGAGCTACACAATTCATCCAATGATCCCTCAAAATTGTGAAAGCACATGAAATGCATGTCAAAAGTATCATTGTTCTAGAATCAGTCATATATATACTTTCCATTACAGTATGTGCCCTAATTAGGTCTGTCTGGTGAAACAAAGGGGGACTTGGTGGGCTGAGAAGTTATAGATAAATGCTCTAAATAAATAAGATTACCACTCGTCAGCGAACAAAGACTTCACCTAGCCATGTTTTTTTTAACCTCCCAGGACAATTACTGCAATGACCTCCATGTAGAATTTCCTTGAATAACAACTTAGAAGCTTCAACTGTGCAGAATGTTATCTGCTTCCTTCTTGGTTTCATAAGATGAGATAGTAACTACCTAATGCTACAGCAATAGCTCTGACTGCAATTTAAGTACCAGGCACAATTCATAGTACTCCTTCTCATCTTTACAGCCCAGCACAGTCCAGGGCCTATGTACCTGAGAAATCTATTTTCCTAGGTATAGCATAAGCAGTCTCAACGCTTGTGTGTCATAGATGGGACTATGTTGCAAACACCTTCCCTACATGAAGTCATCCCAACTATTGTGCCTGACCTCACGCCAGAACAATTCTCCTGTAAAGTGGCTCTCATTCGTTTTTCCTTTGTTTCTCAAAAACCCGTATCAATCTTGATTTTGGAAACTGTTTTTTAATTATTACTCTTTTTGTAAGTGTGTAATATTTATGATATACTGAAGGGTTTGTTTCCATTTAGGTAAATCATTTTGGTTTTTCTAAACCCATCTCGCACTGGCTTTGAGGCTGCTACATCACCTTAGTGGATGATCTTCATCTGAGCTCTGGCAGGTAGGGTGTGTTCCTCCTGGTGCCTTTGGACCTCTCAGTAGCACTGGATATCATCAACCATGGTATTCTTTTGAAATGCTTGAGGGGCTTGGGAATTGGTGGGCACTGTGCTTCAGTGATTCTGGTCAGAACTTTTGGGTACGTTCCAGATAGCAGTGCTGGATAGGGTTATGCTCCTTATGAAAGACAGTGTTCACAGCTTGAGAGTGCTTCTAGATCTGTCACTCCAAAAGACAGCTTAGACAGATAGATATGACATCCAGGAGTGCTTACCATTAGCTTCAGTTGTTACACCAACTGTACCCCTTCCTAGAGCTGGAAGAGGTAAAGATGGCAGTGCACACTCTGGTAAACTCAAGGCTATATTTCTTAAATATGTTATACACATTTTGGTACTTCTGTACCAAGTACAGAAACTTTAGTTCAAAACATGCAACCAGATAGGTTATTGGCACATCCAGGAGTGACCATATTACAACAATATTACATCAATATTAAAATCACTCCACTAGCTGCCAGTTAATGACCACGCAAGCTCCAAAGTATTGGTTGTTGCCTTAAAGCCTTACATGGTGCAGGTCCAGTTTACCTACAGGATTGCCTTCTCCAACATAACCTGCTCCATACATTCTGGTCCTCTGAGTGACACTAACTTTGGTAAAACAAAACAAGGATGACAACTGTTATGCAGGAAACATTTTCTTTGGCCAAACCCAGACTGTGGAATAAGCCACTGGAGGAGATTTGTCAGCAGGGTATTCTCTCTAAGTTCAGAACAGCAGTAAAAATCAGTCTCTTCCAGTAGGTCTATCCAGATAATTTTGAAATTGTGAATTTTAACATATGTACTGATTGTTTTACATGCTCTCTGAACTGCTGTATGTCTGATTTGTCATTCCATGCCTCGATCAATAGGGAGAATCAGCTAAGAAATTTTGTGTACCAGTGATTCAGCCATTATGACATATTACTTCATTACTTCACTCCCCTCAAAGAACCAAGTGCAGCATACATGCAGTTTCTTTCCCCCCATTTTTATATCTTCTCATTAAGTATGTGAGGCAGATTAGATTCACTCTATTGGACCAGCTCTCTCATTTGTACCTAAGTTTGATCTAACTGAACATTAATCAACAGTTATACTTCTTGTTCACTAACCAAAGAGAGTAGAGTATTTACTTTAAAACAGTAATAGGATTTTAGCTGATAAGTAAAATCTTGGCAATATTGAACCCAGAAATCCAAAGAGTAAGAGCCATGTGGGCCAAATTGCTCCTTCACCACTACTGTTCTTTAGACATAATGGCTTGAATTCCACTAACGATGATGACAATGGCGATGATGATGATAATGATGATGATGGAGGAGAGGCCACACAACAATAAATACAATAATTTGGAGGTAATGAAATATAAACTTTTAAGACAGCTCGTTACTACTAAAAACCAATACTAAATGTATACAGTCTAACAGCTGGCTTAACTAGGACATGGAGTGGACTATTGCAAAGACAATTAACTGAAGCTGAGCATCACTTTACATCACATCGCTTTGAAAAACTTAATGTATGATATTGGCAAACCAGTTATTGCTGAAGTGAAATTTAAAAGGACACCCTGGTATAATACATCAGCAATATCATAACAGACAAAATCTATAGAACAGATAGCAACAAAATAATTTTTGTACAATAACATTATAAACAGCAGCCTAATGAATATTTCAATAATTCATGTGATCAGATTACTTGGAATATAAAATGCATTAACTGTATGTGGAAGTGATAGCCACAAATGGAAGAGATTCTTAAAGGAACAAATTTTATGAACCACAAGGGGAAATTCCTAAATGTGTAGTGATGATGTTAGAAAATTAATGATTTATTTTCTTCCTGAACTGTTATTATTCAGCATCTTGAATTAGGGAAACATTTCACATCCTCCAATCCAAGATGGGAAAAGTGCAGTCCTCCAGACAATGAAGAATCACAATTCCCAATATTTCTCTCTACTAGCTATGTTGTACATGGCTGAGAGAAGTTACAATCCAGCAACGTCTGGAGGGCCACACTGTGCTACCACCACTGTAGTCTGCAACAGGTTTTGCCATAATAACTTTAAAATGTCTTTTTTAAATCCACCTCTTAAAAACATTATACTAAAAACATGATATAAACAGTTCATTTTATTTCACTAACATGCCTTTTCTTGCAAGTGATTCAGCCGTACTATATGAATGGCACAATAAACCAGACAAGATCCAGGTCTGAATGCATCTTCCTCCATCTCTGGCACAACTGAAGTACCTTGTCCCAATATGGAACATTCAGGACTGGCTAATGATTATTCTGTTTTGAGGGACCTAATGCCTTCCTCTTCCTCTTCTATTTATATCTTTCCTGTTTAAAAATGGTGCACGCTATTATGATCAATCTAGCATGCTCATTTACAAAAAAATATTTAAGGGTGAAATCAGTTTCAGTTTTCAGATGAGCACTTGAGAACATTGTTTCCTTTCTTAAAAATGAATGATAAAATTTTCAGCACTGGCAACCTAAATCCATGCTCTGTTTTCCCAAAACACGCACATGTAATCCATTGCTGATGGATTGGCTATTTCCAATGTTTTTGTACCAATAAAGATCATTAACAATTTTACTCACAAAGATACATGAAGTATGCTGTCTAGCTTAGGAACAGCTTTTAGCAGCCTCTGTTGCTAGCTATTGATTAACATGTTACAAAGAGAATGCCCACATTGCTGAAAGGCAGTAACTATACACAAACCACTCATGGGCTAACAAGCTATTAATGACAGTCTGTAACTCAACACTTAAAATGGTCAGACGTCTTTTCTTGACCACAAGGACAAGCTGCTCATGATTCTAAAATGTCAAACTAGAAAAGGCTGAAAGAGACTGTTCTTTTCATTTAGAAAAAGCCACAGGTAAGGCTCCATAATCACCGATGGAAAGTAAAATTGGATAATGACAATTAACCTGCCACAGCTCTTACAATTCATTAAGTAAGAAGTATTGTAGCTCAAAGAACAATAAACATCTACTGAGGTCAAACAATAATACTTCTACTGACCTTGATGTCACTCAAATTCACTTGCAAGTCAGCAGTTTCTATTTTTGTTTTTAATATATTGACTTAGATTTTCATCCCTAAAACCCAAGACTGGCATGCAAATTTAAGCAAGATGTTGTGCTTGAGAAAGCATCACCTGAAGAATCCTTATGCAAGTTAGATGTTTGCTTCTCCACAGCGCTCGTGACAGAAAAACAATTCATTGAAAGCCAGCCTTGCATTAGAAACATATTTTATGATTTATGGTGTGATTTTTTTTTAAAAAAAAGCTATTCCCTTTCCTTGTAACTGTTTTGTTTTACTACTGGGATATGCTATGAGCTATTTTATGAAAAATAGATCCCCAATTAACTGAAATCCTAATAACCAAAGAGTTTTATCCAATCTATTTGCCGATGATGTTGGCACTACAGTTTCAAAGCCATTACTTGCAATAAATACCTAGAGTTTTGTTAATTTTGCAGAAACGACTCAGATTTAGAGCTTATTAAAAGTATACTATTATTTTAAGCCTCAGTATGTGTACTGAAGAGATAACTTGTTTGGCCAAAACACTGATATTCCTGTTAATCCTAACTCTATAAGGAATTTATAGGTTACTAGCCAGCTATCCCAATTACTCAAATTTTTTACAGTCACTCAACCTAGCCAAGACAGTTTAAGTTTGTCCTACTTCTAAAGATTCTATTTAATAATTTTAACTAACAGAGAGTTCTTCTTCAAGTGGTCATCTGTGCTCTCATGCAAATGGAGTTCTTGTGCCCGTACAGAGACTCGATCAGAAGTATCTAGAGCTAAGCAGATCGGCAAGAACTCCCAAGTTACCATGCTACTCTCGTCAGTTTTGAAGTCTGCCAAAGAGTATACAGGGATCTGAACCCAGGGAGAAGCACAGCAGGTTGTGTGAAGGCACAGGTAACCACTTGAAGAACCACAGTTACAGGCAAGCAACCCTCTTCTTCCTCCTTGTAGCTTGTATGCCTCACACAAATGGATGATTATGAAGCATACCAGTTGAAGGTGGGGCAGGTCATGGGAAAAGAGCAGAAAGAACAGCACAACCAAATTGGGCAGCTGCAGAAGAGGCCACAGGTCTAACAGAGTGAGCTTTAAGATTCTCAGAAAAAGGATACTTTTGAACAGGGGTTCAAAATTTTGATGCATTAATTGTGAAAGAAGCAGTGATAAAGACCAAGGTTGTATTGGAGGTAAAACAGGTGGGTACAGATGTGTCAGACCCTTGAGAAATCTTCTCACTACATGACTGCAAAATAATATAGCAGAAGATGGAGACACTGACTGATGAAAAACAACTGCAGTCAAATGAAGGAAATGTAAAGCCCTGTTCCCAAAAATACAGTAAGAAGTGTAGAACTGTGAAGACATTTGTTGGTATAGATGTTTTAGATCTGGAAGATGCAAAGGAGCAAAAGTGTTTCCACTTACAATTATAAGATTGCTTAATGGATTCTCTTCTCGATGCTGACAAGGCTGCTGTCAACTGAGAAGAGATTATGGAATGATCCTTCAAGCCACCAACCACAGCATTCTGATGCTTGTCCCTGGGAGTGCAAAAGCAGATCCAGCAAGGAAGGAGCATGACAGATGGAGAAGAGAGGCAAACCACAGCTGTATGGTGCCACCAGAATTGGATTGTATTTATCCCTGCAAAATTTCACTATTCACTATTACCAGCAACAGAAATAGAGAAAATAGATACAGGAAGCAACTGCATCATTTGTGGAAAATCATATCTCTAAGAGACCCTATTCACTTCCCTGCCCTGGAGCAAAAATGGAGACACTTCTTGTTAATAGAGGTCTGTTGTCATATTGTCTGAAATGATCTGAACATTCTTCCCTGGTAGTTTCCTTTTGGATGCTCAAAAGCCTCTGATTACAGTGAGAAGTTCTACTGAACTGATATGAAGCTGGAACTCTTGATCTGACCAATGTCATTTGACCACTATGTCAAGTTTGCACAGTGTCCTCCCCATACTGTTAGGGAGGCATCTGTAGTAACCACAGAGGATGGGTCTGGAGACTTGAATGGCATGCTGAAAGTGAGATTTGAATGTCTTGCCCATCAAAGGAGAGACTGAGGAATGGTTAATCTCTGATACTGAGTAGAGTCTTGAAGAGGACTGAAATGTTTGCGAAACCAATGCTGAAGGAGTTTGAATCTGAGACACGCTAGATATGTAATCTCTGTAAAGGCAGCCATAACACCCAATAGTTTCTGTACTGTAATAACAGAATGATGAGGATGAGACAATATCGCCTGAACCCTGTTCCCTGAGGGTCTCTGCTCTACTGATTGGGATATAAGTTCTCCCCATGAAAGAATCTAGTGTTGCCCCTATGATGTCTATTTCCCTTGTTGGCTTCAAGATAGACTTCTTGGGGTTGAAATTGAGATTGAAATCTTGGAGGAACAATACAGTAAAGTGAATATATGACAGAGTTTGTCATACATGCCACTAGTGACCAATTATCTAAATACAGATAAATCTGTACTCCTTAAGTCCTGAAAAAGGAAATGACTATTGCCAGACATATTTGGTGAAAATTCTCAAAGCTATGGAGAGGCCAAAAGGAAGGATTTTTTATTAATAGAGGTCTTTGCTGGTGGAGAACCTGAGAAACTTGTGAAGTTGTGGTCTTATAGGGAAAATTAAGCATCTTGAAGATCTACTGATGAGAACCAGTCTCTGCGCAGGAAATGGCAGAATGGAGTGTAGAATCACTATCTTGAATTTCTTTAGGTATACGCATCGGTTGACACCCTGATGATTCAAAATGGGGGAGGGGAATCCACCATCCCTCTTTGGAACTGCAAGATACCTGAAAAAAATACCCATTCATGCTGGATCAATCTGGACTCTTATACAGTATCTTTTTATAGCAGAATAGCAATCTCTTCTATTAGGACTCTTGAGGGAGGAGTACGATGAAACATGCCAGTGGGTAGAATACTGAAAACTCTAACCCAGATGAATAATGGTGAGAACCCAAGAGTTGGTGGTGATTTTCCATGAGTTGTTGTAATGGGGGTGATGTTAGAGGGCTTGAAAGACAAAAGGTTGGATTTGGAGACGTCCAAAGAAACCAATCAAGGCCAAAACTTCAATGAAACAGAAGACTTCTTAGAAGAACCCAGCTGCTAGCAATGCTGTTTATAAGGGTGTCACTACTGGGATATGGTTTGATAAGAGGTGCATGAAGATCTAGACAGAGATTTAGATCTAGAATGAGATTATGTTGACAGGCTTCTCCAAGAGGACCAGTATGGACATTGTTGTTGATATTGCACATCAAATCCCATCTTTCTTGCTGTCAACCTAGTCTTGAAAAGGTGATCCATGGCATTATCAGCGTTTAAGCCAAAATGATTCTCTCCATCAAGTGGGTGATCTTCAGTGCAATATCTAGTGTCTTCAGAAGTTCCAAAGGAGCATAGCCATGAGCAACAATGGAGTACGACTGTCCCTGACATTACTTTAGAAGCACAATCAGCAGTGTAGAGGGCCAAATGTATTTGCTGTACTGACAGAGAATGGGCTTCCAGCTGGAAGAGCAGAAATGCATTTTTTTTATTGACAGGAAGACAGGAGATGAAGGCTAATATCTACTCCCATAGAAAGCATTGGTAAGCTGACATACAGGCTTACATGTTGACCACTCATATTGCAAGGGCTGCAGAAGAATAACAATACTGACTGAAGATATTCAGACCTCTGTCTTCTTGATCAGCCAGTGCTAAGTGCAATTTTTTTAGCCCTCTTTCTTTAGGATGTCTCCACAATAGCAGAGTTTGGTGCAGCATGAGTAAAGAAAAACTCCTTCTTCTTGAATCCTACACAGATTTTCATGATGGCAACGGACTGAAGGCAGTAAGACTGTTCTGAGTCATAATTGTTTAATTAGGTTACTCAAAGCTGGCAACAGAGGTATTGTGACAGACATAGGGACCTGTGTATCTACCATCTGGAAGACTGGGTCAGAAACTAGAACTGGCAGAGTTTTGATATTTAAACCCAAGGATTTGACCATTTTTAATACAATGTCTGCAAATAGTTTATGTCCTCTGGAGGAGAAAGTGGGGTGGTATCTTCTACAGCAGCATTAGGAGATGAAGTGAGGGGGAAGGCAAGGCTGGAAAGAAAGAGTCAGGATCGTATTCTTCATCAGTTGGATGAATAGCCAGAGGAACTGCTGGAGCTGTGGTAGACACAGGTAGACAAGGAATGACACTTGGGATAGCAGCAGAGTAAACTGTAGAAGTCACTAGAGAAACAGTTGGAGGCATATAATTGGAGCAGGAGAAGGAGGCAGTCTAGATATAGTGACTATAGTTCTGGTGGTGATGGAGGGTGGTGATGAGGCATTGATAATAAGTGTCTCCACAGTAACATTAGGTGTGATGGTGAACAACGCCAAGGAAAACAAAGTGGCAGGTGATTTGAAGGCTATCTGGACTGACTTTGGTACGGTGTACATGGAGAACAGTGTGGAGAGTAGCTCATGGTGATAATATTGATCTCTACACAGTCTTGTAGGTACCCTCCATAAGTATTTTTGAAGGTAACAGTCCATGTAAGAGACTGATGTATAAGGTAAGTCTTCTTGCTACCGATAATCTTGATAAGAATGACAATAAGATGCATATGAACATCCCCTGTGGAAAGGGGAGCTATCCTGTCCTGGTGATAGGGGAAGTAGTCTGCATCTGGAATTCCTATGATGCAATGGTGAAGCTGTGGCACGGGTTCCAGGGGGATCACAAGGAGGCAAATGGAAACCTGCTGAGTGACTTTGGGCAAGTCACACTCTCTCAGTCTCAGAGGAAGGCAAAGGCAACCCCTCCAAACAAATCTTGCAAAGGCAACCTCAGAAATCACTTGAAGGCATATGATAACAACAAGCAGCTAGTTTAAAACGTCTGGGGAAAGATTTTGGAATTGATACTGAATATAAACTTTGGGATGCTTAATGGATTAAATTGCCACTAAAACCAATCTCTTCATCTTTGGACTCAATCTCCTTATCTTTGGGGGACTGTATTTAACATGTCACACTTAATTATACTTTTTTTTTCATTCAAGTTATTTCCAGCTTAAAGCAGCTCTAAGACAAACCTATAACAGGGTTTTCCTGGCAAAATGTGTTCAGAGGGAGTCTGCCTTTGCCTTGAGAGAGTGTAATTTCCCCAAGGTCACACAGTCGGTTTCCAGAGGGGATTTGAACCCTGGTATTCAGAGTCATAGCCCAATGCTCAAACCACCACACTTTCTGGTTAAGCATAGTAACTATAATTTAAGTGGATTATATTGCATAGGTGATTGATTGATTACTTGATCAACTGATTGGATTTATACCTGGATTATGGATTTATGCAAGGTGGCATGTGATCTTTTCGGCACTTAATTTTGTCATAGTTTTGTCCACAGATGGAAAGTTTATAAACTGATGTTTTTGCAGCAATGAACTTAACTAGAGGCCATCACCTTTAATTGCCCTTCTCTCATTGTTTTTAATGAAGATTCAAATATTAAACACAAAAGTTAGTTTTATGTGCTTAGAACTGTTTTATGTGTTTATCACCAGGTTTAGAAGTTGAAATAGAATGGAAACAAGTTCCTAATCTCTTTTTGGACAATTGGAGAGAAAGGTAATATAATTTTGCTCTGACTGAGAAACTGACAGCTCAGTTGAAAATTCTGACTGGCATACAAATAAATTAACATTTGCTCTCCACTTATTTAGCATGCCAATAACAGCCCTGGTACTATTTGTCCTCCACTCTCTCATGCAAACCTTTGGAATAATGTGCTCCTCTCTTCAATTTGGATCAACAGACAGATGTTGTAATTTCTTTTTTTTTATTTTCTTGTTTAATCTAGATGTATAGGCCAAGGTTTTTGTCACTGCTGTTGCTGTTGGCAATTAATGTAATGCAACTTTGTTCTGTTTTTGCTTCTGTTTTGTTTTTTGAGATAATGTTATACACACTTTGTATAACTGTATTATCTAATTCAAAATATCAATTAATATTCACAAAAGGAACATGTTCTTGAAATCAGGTTATGAAACGTCAACGACGCCTACGAATTCTTGCAATTTTCTACATAGCTATTAAGTAAAAAAAAGAAAGAAAAAAGGTGCAGAAAGCAAAATTCCTCAACATTCTCTTAACAGTTTCAGAATAATATTAATACATGCAAACTTCAAGCTCACTTCATCGATACCTTCCTTCAGAAAGAGTTTTCTGAAAAGATGTTAGATACACCTGCAGCAAATGCAAGCTGGTCGCCCTCTTGGAGGAGAAGATTTAACAACTGGAGGCACTATGGAGGCACTATAATAATAATGCAATCTTTGCATTATTAGGGAGGGAAAAGAGTTCTTGGATAAGGCTGAGAAGACCTTTTTGAAGATAGAGTGCACAGAGAAGCTAGTGGATGAGGAAGTCAGTTCACGAAATCGGGAGATGGATGCTTGGAGGAATGTGACACGCAGGAACAGAAGGGCAAGGTGCCAAATGGAGACTCTCAAGCTACAGAATCGCTTCCAAGTTCTTGATCTTATTAATGATGAAGTGAAATACCAGGAAGAGGTAATGGAACATCACCGAGAGGAAATCCAACATCAGCAGAAAAAAGTCGAACAGTAGCACCATGTTCTCACCATGAACAGAAGGTTCAGGTGGCCATGACAGAATCTGCTTGTTGAGTAAGCCCAGACAAGTCTCAGAGAAGATGAGTTCTGGTGGTTGGGGACTTCTTGCTAAGAGGAACGGAACCGACTATTTGCAACCCAGACAGGATCAATCATGAGGTGTGCTGTCTCCCTGGGGCCAAAATCAATGACATAACAGAGAGGCTAACGAAACTGGTCAAGCCCACTGACCGTAACCCCCTCCCTTTGGTTCACGTTGGAACCAACAACACTGCGAGGCGCAGCTTTCACCACATCACGAAGGATTACAAGCTTATGTTTAGGAAGCTGAAGGACCTTCATGTGCAGGTTGTCATTTCGTCTCTTCTCCCTGCAGAAGGACATGGCCGGTGAAGGGAAAGAAGAATAGTGGAGATCAACAACTGGCTCCGAAGATGGTGCCACCGGGAGCGATTCGGATTTTTGGATCATGGCCACCATTTCCACAAAGATGGTCTTCTGGCAAGGGATGGCCTCACAACTGTCAGCCGGAACGTTTTTGCTAACAGTCTCGCAGAACAGCTCAGGAGGTCTTTAAACTGAGTTTGACTGGGGAGGGAGATGGTATTATTCTGGGCAAGGATTCAGTAACTGCTACGAAAAATAGCCCAAATGATATAGACAGGGCAGGACAAGTAGAACTAGAGACCAACAAAGGGAAGGAAAGTAACTTTAGTCCAGGACTTCCAGGAATGGCACATGGTCTCAAGTGTCTCTATACTAATGCACAGAGCATGGAAAATAAGCAAGATGAACTCCAGCTCTTAGTACAACAAAATAAATATGATTTAGTAGGCATCACTGAAACCTGGTGGGATGAATCTCATGATTGGAATGTAGGAATAGGGAGATATAACTTATTTCGCAGAAATAGACCAAACAAGAAAGGAGGAGAAGTAGCCTTTTATGTCAAGGATGTTTTTATCTGTGAAGAGATCCATGACTTAAATCTGGGAAGCCAAGTTGAGAGCATCTGGGTAAGAATCAAGGGAGTGAGAAACAATAGGGATGTGATTGTGGGGGTTTGCTACAGGCCTCCAGGCCAGTCTGAGGACTTGGATGAGGCCTTCCTGGAGCAGATGACCACACATTCAAAAAGGAGAGATGCAGTCTTAATTGGAGATTTCAATTATCCTGAAATTTGTTGGCAATCCAACTCTGCCAAGACTGAAGGTCCAACAGGTTCCTCGCTTGCCTTGCAGACAATTTCATGGTCCAGAAGGTGGAAGAAGCAACAAGAAGATCGGCTATTTTAGATCTGAGTCTGAGCAACAAGGATGACCTTGTCGATGAGGTGGAGGTGGTGGGATCCTTTGGGGGGGTGATCATGCTCTTTTGCAGTTTGTCATTCAGTGGGAAGGAGAAGCCAAGTGTAGCCAGACACACATCCTAAACTTTAAGAAAGCTGATTTCTGTAAACTTAGGGAGTTACTTGCTGAAATCCCATAGTCAAGAATACTAAAAGAGAAAGGAGTTTATGACAGATGGGAGTTTCTTAAAAGTGAGATTCTGAAAGCGCAATTGAAAACTGTGCCAATAAGGAGGAAAAATAGAAGGTGTCTAAAGAAACTGGAATGGTTGACTAAAGAACTCTCAGCTGAGCTAAGTGTTAAAAGAAACATGTACAGGAAATGGAAGAATGGTGAAATCACCAAAGAGGAATTCAAGCAAATAGCCAGGATACGTAGGGAGAAGGTCAGAAAAGCTAAAGCGCAGAATGAACTCAGGCTTGCCAGAGACATCAAAAACAATAAAAAGGGCTTTTTTAGATATGTCCGCAGCAAAGGGAAAAAGAAGGAAATGACAGGGTCACTGCATACAGAAGATAGCCAATTAATAACGGGAGGAAGAGAGAAGGCAGAACTACTCAACATCTTCTTTGCCTCAGTTTTCTCCCAAAAGGATAGAAGTACTCAACCTGGGGAGGAAGGGGGGGAAATGCAGCACAGAGTAAGTAGAGAAGTAGTACAGGAATATTTGGCTAAACTAGATGAATTCAAGTCTCCAGGGCCAGATGAATTACATCCAAGGATATTAAAAGAACTGGCAGAAGTCATTTCTGAACCACTTGCAATAATCTTTGAGAACTCTTGGAGAACAGGAGAAGTCCCAACAGACTAGAGGAGGGCAAATGTCATCCCCATCTTCAAGAAGGGGAAAAAAGAGGACCCAAATAGTTATCACCTGATCAGCCTGACATCAATACCAAGAAAGATCCTGGAGCAGATCATTAAACAGTCAGTTTGTAATTACTTAGAAAGCAATGCCGTAATCACTAAAAGTCAACATGGATTTCTCAGAAATAAGTCATGCCAGACTAATCTTATCTCTTTCTATGACAGGGTTACAAATTTGATAGATGAAGGGAATGCTGTAGACGTAGTATATCTTGACTTCAGTAAGGCCTTTGACAAAGTTCCTCAAGACATTCTTGCAAAGAGGCTAGTAAAATGCGATCTGGACAGCACTACTGTTAGGTGGATTTGTAATTGGTTGACCAACCAAACCCAAAAGGTGCTCACCAACGGCTGCTTTTCATTCTGGGCAGAAGTGACTAGTGGGATGCCACAGGGTTCTGTCCTGGGTCCAGTGCTATTCAACATCTTCATCAGCGACTTGGATGAAGGAGTAGAAGGCATGCTGATCAAATTTGCAGATGACACCAAATTGGGAGGGGTTGCTAACACCCCAGAGGACAGGATCAAATTTCAAAAGGACCTTGACAGATTGGAGAGCTGGGCCAAAGCTAACAAAATGAATTTCAATAGAGAGAAATGTAAGGTCCTACACTTAGGCAGAAAAAATGGAATGCATAAATATAGGATGGGGGACGCCTGGCTGGATAGCAGTACGTGTGAAAGGGATCTAGGAGTCTTGGTAGATCACAAGTTGAACATGAGTCAGCAGTGCGATGCAGCAGCCAACAAAGCCAATGCAATTCTTGGTTGCACCAACAGGAGTATGGTGTCTAGATCAAAGGAGGTAATGGTACCACTCTATTCTGCATTGGTTAGGCCTCATTTGGAATACTGTGTCCAGTTCTGGGCAACTCAATTCAAGAAGGATATCGACAAGCTGGAACAGGTCCAGAGCAGGGTGACCAAAATGGTGAAGGGTCTGGAAGCCACGCGCTATGAGGAATGGCGTAGGGAGCTGGGTTTGTTTAGTCTGCAGAAGAGAAGGTTAAGAGGGAACATGATAGCCATGTTTAAATATTTGAAGGGATGTCATGTTGAGGAGGGAGCGGGCTTGTTCTCTGCCACTCCAGAGACTAGGACAAGGAGCAATGGATTCAAGCTGCAGGAAAGGAGATTCCACTTCAACCTCAGGAAGAACTTCCTGACGGTCAGAGCTGTCTGGCAGTGGAATACAATGCCTCAGAGTGTGGTAGAGTCTCCTTCTTTGGATGTTCTTAAGCAGAGACTGGATGGCCATCTGTTGGGAGTGCTTTGATGTGTGTTCCTGCATAGCAGGGGGTTGGACTGGATGGCCCCTGGGGTCTGTTCCAACTCTATGATTCTATGATTCTCAACAAAAAAAAAGATGTTACAAGTATTTGTGAACGAATATACTATTTTTCAAGGAAAAGTCATTCTGAAGCTTAAAATTTATAAAAGATTTTATAAACAGTGGCCCATATCCTCTTGGGCAGTTAGGACTGTGTAACCACCACAGTTACACAGCAGCTACATAGTGACTCCTGGCCCAACCTCCCCATCTCTACTTACTGAACAGTAGCTGCTGCGATCCCTTGTCACTCAGGAAGGAGCTGATTTGTTGTTTCCACTCCCTCGCATGACCAATCTTCAGTGTGATAGGCAGAAGCAGAGTCCCTGATTCAATCCCCCCTCGCACATGAGACTCTCCACACAAGTGGAAACATCGGTCAGCTCTTTCCTCAGTGACAAGGAAACGGACGCTTGATGATTGCAGCAGTGCTGCCCAGTGAGTGGGAACTGGGTAACTATCACAATCCCAATGTATCCTCTGAACTAGGGCATACACAGGGATCATGAACACAAAACAGTCACAAATGCATAACTCTAGATTATACATTTGTAACTGCCCAGGATTCTGGTCTATATTTATGTCACATGTTACTGCAGCATTCCAGTTTTGAGGAAGAAACACTTGTTAAATAGCAAATGTACAATATCTTAAAACCACTAGATCTCAGTTATCACAGTAAAGTAAAACAATTCTTTAAAAATAAGGTCACGTTATCAAGTTAGCATGCAATGTTTATCTAAACAGAAAATTAACAAAACTCATCTAAATGATACAATCAGGCTAAACATTTTTCACAGAAAAACTTGCAGTTCACTCATATAAGAAAAAGGAGTATTTTTAGCACAGAAGGAGCCTGTGGCCAATATCCAAACACTTCTGACAGGAGAAGCAGGAGAGCAATCCTTTCCTCCCACCTCATTCTGCAGAGTCCCACACTCAACATGCCCTAAAAATCCTGCATTCTAAATAAAAATACTGTGCCCTAAAACGGGCTCAGAAACTTGGTTGTGGAAGAGCTGAAAGAAGTCCCAGCGCTACTATAAGTGTTACACTGGATGTAGCTTTGCATCTGAATGAGAAGGCTGAGATTCAAAAAGGCTACTGAGGAAACAGCAAACATTTCCACCTGTTCAAATTGGGAGGGCTGTCTGATATATCCATCAAGTCACTAACACTGTCCAATATATGCTATTACTGAGTATCCCTACCCTTCAAGAATAACTGTTAAGAGGGCATGAGGCAATGAAGTGGGGAAAATAATAGGAATGAATGAAGGAGCTGTTTCTGATGTCTTTTTGGATCCTGAGATTACTACATATTTAACTACTTTTCTCATAATTACTACCAAAATATTACACTTGATATATGTCAAGTTTACGTAATGCTAAGTATGTTTTCAAATCAGAATGGCAATTTACTTAACTTTCAAAATACTGTTAAGAAAAAATATAATTTAAACGGCTACATAATTCATAACATAAAGCCACAATAAAAAGATGTGAACTTCTTTAGAATTAGTGAAATGCCATATTTGTGCATGCAAAATTGGAATGCCTGTTTCCAAGTACAAGTTTGTTGTTTTTAGATCAGAATATGCCAAAAATCCAACAACAAACAACTTTTTGTTTATAATTAAGGCAATCATCAATCCAAGGATTATAACCCATTTTATTTCATCTCTACATCAAAAAAGTAAATTAAAAAAAATTAAAATCCCTTGAAACATAAGATAAATGAAAATGTAAGTGCCTTCACATAATAACAGTAAGCTGACCCTCTGGGAAATGGTTGACTTTCTCAATTCAAGGTATTCAAAGCTCATTCAAAAGTGTTCATTTGGAATGCAGATATCAAAGATGATGCAAATATTCAAGAGAAAATTAGAACTTACCAGATGTTCTAATCCAGCTTTGATGTTTCCAGCATCCCTGTAACAGAAGAACAAAAGTTCTAAATAGTTGCTAAACCTCTGTCTGCAATTATTTACGTTTAACTTGGAAAGTTATAGTGAAATGATAGCCATACTCTTTTCTGGCTTTCTTTTAATATCCAAACCTAAATTATTAAAACAAAATATAGTCACTGTAAATGGCAGAATCTAGCTAATACTGTTTCAAAATGTTATAACCTAATCAGCAAAACACAGCAAAAATTTATATCTGAAAAAGAAAATATATGCGTTACTAGTGGCAGCTGGCGTAGATTTTGAGTTGGAAGAATTGTCCTCCCTTATCTACACCAGGATTTGTACAGCACTCAAAGGAAAAGTGACTTTTAACATGTACAAAGTACAAATTTAAATATTAATTCTCTTCAATACACACAGGGATAAAGAAATGGCCTTCATATGAAACAACAAGTCTTTAAAAGTAGGGAGCATAAAGGGTTCACTTGTTACCAACTGCGCATGGGCTGTCTGCAAAGCCTCTCAGCTGGCTTAGGCCCTTCTTCCTCCTCTCAGCTCAATTTGCAAGAAGCATACACATGTAAGTAGCTCCAGGTGAGCCTCCATAGGCAAGAATTGATGAAAGAGTAGAACACCTCATTGAAATAATGGAATGCGTCCTTAATTTAGAAGTGTCAAAAGAGCAAGTCATCAGATAATTGAGTGTCAAAAGGTGGAGGCTTCCTATATTTTTTTGTTTTTGTGAAATAAAGCACGGAAAGCACTGTGCTATGGGATAATGACAAGGATGATAACTTGAGTTGAATCAGGATCCAACATCTAACCAGGAATATCACCAATTTTCAATGCTGCAGGGAACAGTGGATCTGTGAATTAGTAACTACATACTATATCATGTCCTATATGTAATCCTTCATTAATTTTCTTCTTGAAAGAAACAATCAGTAATTTTTGCTATTTTCTTCCTGCTGTGACAAATTCTTTGATTTTACCAGCATAAAATTTGACATGGTTGTTTTGCATCACGCATACTTAATTTTTAAAAAATCACCCTGAAACAGACCAATAAAAAGGTCAGACAATATAAAGCAAGCTGCAAAATCTGTATCCTACTTGTCATCACTAAGAAGTTTCAACCAAGTTTATTCTCACCCAAAGAGGAGCTGCAGCACTTTACCTCGCAATTTTTCTGAAAATGTTATGTAACCTGACAAGATCCACAGAGGTTGGAAAAGATCTTTTTGAAATTAATTCACCTTGTAACTTATTGCAAACCTCCAAAGGATAATTCATTATTTTCACCTTTGGGAGAAAAAAAAAAGAATAACTATGTTACTCATTTCTTTTCTGCTCTTTGGGGAATAAGGAAAAGGACTGAAAAGAAAATAGTATAAAACTTGAAAAAAAATGTTGACAATGCCTCTAAAATGCCCTTAAAAGTTTAAAAGTAGGAAACTTTCTTGTTATGCACGCTTACCCCTACACACAATTATTCCTACTCTTTATGTATTTTTGAAATGCAGCCTCATTATACCCTTGTTGTCAAAACAACAACATTAAACCTCACTACAGTGTTATTTACTTCAAAGCTCTGAAGATTCCGCTCCTAAAGGAGAGTTCTGGACAAACTGATATTCTCTTTGTCAAGATACCCACCTAAGCAACAAACAGTAACAAAACCATATTCACAGAAAAAGATGCTTTCAAATCTTCCAACCAAGTAGGAAGAAGGGAAAGCTACTCAGATACAAAATCATGACAGAACAGCAGGGTCCAACAACCTAACCGTGTCAAAAAAAAAAAAAGCCTGGCACAGTTCGCAAACAAGCAGTGAAGACTTTGATCAAGCCACATCCATAAACCTACCTTCTTCGGGATGAAGCCAGATATTGTCCTTCTCACAAAAGCTATATCCACGGGTTACTGAACTTACTTTCTTGAACACACGAGCATGGGAGCATCTAGCCCTTCCCCCTCCTTCTTTGCCTTCCTCATAAAAAAGACATTGTGTCTGAAGAGGAAAGGATCCTGTTCAACTGAAGGTTATCCAAATAAGTTATCACGCTCATGCAGACAGCCTCCACATATTCAGGAACCTCTCCTTTTCCAAGAGGTTGCTTTCTATATGAGGAAAGTGAAGATGGAGAGAGGCAGGGCTGGATACACTTCAGCTTGCCTATTAAAGAAAGTAAAGTGAATAATAAATAGTGCTATAGTTAGCTCCACAGCGCAGTGTAGGGGTTATTTTCTCTGAACCTAAAAGCAGCTATTATATACGCCTTTAATAGCATATGGCAGAAAAGGAAGATAAAGCAGCCAGTAGGCAGTTAGGAAGCCATCTTCAAAGTCTGGTCTGTGACAAGGCAGGTCCACTATCAAGGAGTGAAGAAGAACTACATAAAGGTACACAATCTTGAGAAATGTCTTCTACTACATGAACTACAAAGAGTCACCTGAAAGACTAAGACACTTATTTAAATGACTCGAGACTCCATCAGATGCAAGCCAACCTCCACTTCTCCCCAACTGCACTTCTCCCACCAAGGGACCCACGGGGGCTTACAAATTTAAAAGACAAATTGGCTAAAATATAGATTACAAAAGTTTAAAAAAAAACAACTAAACAACAATAGTACAAAAACAGACGGTTAATAGTTAATGAATAAAATGATTGTTTAAGTAAGAAAGTTTTGCCATGACAGCAGAAAGAGAGCAAGGAGGGGACAAAGAGGGGACCCTCTTTTGAAGGAAGTTCCACAGCCCGGAAGCGGCCACTGATGAGGCTTTCTCCCATGTCCTTACCAAATGAGTGCGTGATGGTGGTGAGACTGAGAGAATGCCCTTCCCCTGAGAGTCTTAGTTCATACAGAGAGATACAGTCTTAGAAAGGATCTGGGCACAAGCCGTGAAAAGTTTAAAAAAAACATCACCAGCAATGTGAATTCTGTCCAGAAACAGATCAGCAGCCAGTGGAGCTGTTTCAGCAGGGGGGTTATATGCTTTCTATAGCCCGCCCCAGTCAGCAACATGGCTGTAGCATTTTGGACCTGCTAAAGTTTCCAACAATTGCACAACAACCCCACACAGTGTGTGTTACAATAAACCAACCAGGATATAATCAAGGCATGTATCACCCATAGCCAGATCTCAGGGAATTGGCACAGCCGGTGCACTAGTTTTAAGTGTGCAAATGTACTCCTGGCCATCACTGAAACCTGGGCATCCAGGCTCAGGTCTAAGTCCAGAAGTACACCAAGTTATGAACCTGAGATTTCAGGGGAGTTCCAGCATAGGCTGAGTCCTGTTCCCTGATCTGCCCTCCTGTAGAAAGCATTGTCTCTGTCTTGTCTGGATTAAGTTTCTATTTGTTCAGCCTCATCAGTCCACTACTGACAGCAGACAGTGATTTAGTACTGGAACAGCTTCCTTGGAGTGAGGCAGGGAATCGAGAGAGAGGTGAGTGTCATCAGTATACTGGTATCACTGAACTCTAAAACTCCAGACAACCTCCCCCAGCATTCTCCCAGATAATAAACAACATGGGGGGAGGGCACCAAGTCCTGACAGACTCCACAGGCCAACAATCAAGATGCCAAACAGGCATTCTCCAGCACCACATTCTGAGTCCTTCCCTCCAAGAAGGACTGAATCCCCCCCCAAAAAAACAAAGATGATGCAGTTCATCTTTAATTTATCTCTCTTCACTATGAAGCCCACCATCCTGAAGACGTCTGCAGATCTCTATGTGCATTATTCTAACAAGTGTTCTATTCACAGTCCTAGATGACCAGCATGAAACAAAAAAAAGAATAAATTAAAATGGTTCTTCAAAACTGCACATTTCTGACATTAGCTGAAGGGATATACAAAAGTACACAAAAGAGGCAAAACTAATATATAACTAAAGTGCTATACCTACAAGAAACAGATGAACAATGAACCCATAAGTCTATATGAAGGAAAATCAAAAGAAGTGAGAAAAATAGGTATCATTCAGATATTGACATCTGAGGCCACAACAAAAATAGGAGCTATTCCACTTTGTAGCTGAAGTGAAATATAAACATCCATAACATCTGCTCTGTTGTTCTTTCCCTGGTATGGAAAGACCTTCTTATTCAGGCAGCTTTTCAGTAACTGGCAGCCAAGGACAAGGCTTCTAAAAGTATTGGGTGATATGCTTTTTACATTTTGGTATTATCTACTTGTTGTACTTTCTAAACTACCTTTTAACATTTATTTTAAGATCGTAATTTATTTTCTGTTTTATGTGTATCCGTCTTCAGTTATGTTTTGAACCAACATTAGTCCCAGTTCTGGAACAAAGGGAGGCAGCACATAAATCAAAAACACAAAAATAAATTGACATGATTGTACTAAGTGATGGTCTATATCAGGAGCAAAACAGAGGAAGAAGTATTGTTCTTCTGGATCTCTGTGAATCTTCAGATATCACCTATTATGGTTTCTGGCTAGACTACCTCTATAAGATGATTTTTAGACACATGCCAAGTTTCATAAATTAGGTTTCATTTTATTTATTTATTGAAATATTTATATCTACCACATATGGTGATATTTCAGGGTGGCATACAAGTAAAAATAATTCAATCAGTTTAAAACAAATCAAAACAGTAACTTACAAAGTGCAAAAACATATTCAACAATTTAAGAAGTTAAAACAGCTTAAAAGGTTAAAACCATGTGCAGGTACAGATCAGAAAATTAAGCCATAAAGGCTTTAACTGAAACCCATGTTTTCACATGGTGCAGAAAAGAAACTAACTTCAGCATCAATCAGACCTCCAAGGCAAGGGCATTCCACAAATTGAGTGCCAATGCAGAGAAAATTCTTTCCTACCTCACTCCACAATGAGAATCTCTCCAGCAGATATCCATCCTCAAGCAGGCATATATAGAAAGAGGGACTCCTTCAAACATCAAGGCCATAAGCTGTTTAAAGCCTTGAATGTCATTACCTACACTTTGAATTCAGGATAGAAGAGTACTGGCAGACAGGTCAATTCTTTTAAGGTTGGTGCTATGGGTGGCTACATGGTACTCAACATGTCAACAATCTCATTCTTACATCTTCACTATCTGTAGCTTCCAAGTCATCACTAAGGGCAGACTGACACACACTGAGAGGGTAGCTCTTCTGCAGTGTCCCATCCAGAGTAGATCATAAGTCAGATCAATTAAAGCTGTTTTGATACTATGTCCTGGCCTGAAACCAGTCTGAAATGCCTCCAAATTCTCTACTCTACAATGTCTGCCTCATGCAAGAGCTGCCAGCCAGTTTTCTGCTCAATTTAAAGTGCTGGTTTTAAGTTTTAAAGCACATAATCTTCAAAAATTTACCTAAAAGACAGTCCTCTCTTATATACACCAACCTGAATTTCAAGATCCTTTTTAGGGATACTGTACCATGCAGTCCACCCCAGTGAATTAAGTTTGGTAACTACTAGGGAGAGTACCTTGTCAGCAGCGTATCCCAGCTACTGAACAGCCTTCCAAAAGAAGCTTACCTGGCAATTTCTTCAGAGTGTTTTTGGAGTTGTTGTTTTTAACTGCCCACAAGCTTCTGAATTATTTTACTTTAAAATCTCGTTTTTTGGCCCCACTCATCATAAGGTACAGATGTTGAGCTATACAGTGAATTTTGTTTTAGGTTTCAATGCTGAGAAGCTTTGTGAAGCAGTTGTTTTTATGTTTTCCCTTTATCTTGCAAGCCATAAGAAACTGACATCATTAGGCAACCAATATAAACACAGTAAAAAAAAAAACTAATGGCTGATGCACAAATATTTTGGTCAACAACCATAAAAATAAAATACAATGCTAAATATAAAATATTTATAATACAATGTATAAAACAATGATATTTAAGTATTACATCAGCATCCTATGCCAATTTGTGATTGCTTCTGCACAGAAACTGGCTAGCTTTGCTGTAATCGGAGGGAAGTGATCAACCAAAAGATAATCAATATAAAACCACTTCACATCTCCCATGTACACTTTTTAAAACTGGAGTAATAAAATTGTGTTGAAGGTCAAAATAAAAGGAACAAAACAGCAAAACATATTTTACAGTTTCCACTCTCTCTGCATCACAAGAACATAAATACTCATGATATTGCATACTATTATATCTTCCTTAAAGTAATGCAGATGGAAACCCATTAATTGGAGCCAGAGATGGATGAGATGGAATGAGGAGCTAAGGTTGGACAAAGTGCATAAATATAACCTGCAACAGTAGTAGCTAGTGAACAGTCATATTGGTGGGATAGAGTCCCTATAAGCCAAGGCAAGAGGTCACTATACAAGCAGTCAAAGGAAACTGAGGCAAGCAAGTCAATATAAATATGAAAAGTACAAAGCAAAGATTTAGGACAAGGCCAAAAGCAAGCCATTAGAGAGAGAAAAAAAGAAGGAACTAGAACTCAAGCTGCCATAGCAACAGCAGCAAAGACCCCCCACCACCAAAAAAAGCTGACAAATAGTCATGCCCCCAAGGAAGGAAGAGAAATAATGATTCTTATTACATTTTTAAAAACAGCATACACACATAACTCAAGCCACCACCCAAACTATTACAATAATAACCACCACAATCACACAGGCAGCTCACAAGTGCACAAGTCCATGATCATCATTTTTTTTTTAAATTAATAGTTAGTCAAGCCCTAGTACCGAGTCATCACCAAGACATGATTATATTCTTTGTAAATACAGTATTCAGTCAAGCTCCTCAAAACAAGTTATAATAAGAATTTAAAAAAAAAAAGGGAATGTAGTCAAGTTCACCTTAAAGCATAATCCTGCAAAGTGTGCCCTTAGTCTTTGTCAGGGGGCATGCTCCCCATATTTTTTTAAAAAAACTCACATTGAGGTTTGCTTAAAAGTTTGGCCACAAATTGCTAAATGCACTATTGTCTCTAGGGCAAGAACTAAATACCCTATAGTCATCAGGATACTCAACATCACAGTCAATACCATACAAAACTGTCCATGTAATTTGTCATGTGCCTTCAAGTCAATGCCAGCGTACAGCAATCCTATTAAATGCAAGATTTATTCAAACAAGGTTTGGCATTGCCTTTCTCTAAGGCTGAGAAAGTGTGAGTTGCCCAAAGTCACCCAGCAGGTTTTCATGCCTGAGCAAGGATTCAAATCGGTTTTCCAGAAACCAGGTCCAGCACTCAATCCACTCACTACACCACACTGACTTTCAGTCGATACTATAGTAAGTGTCATAATAACCATAAGAACATTTAAGACTAATTTTTATATAAATTTAATAATAGCCAAGTATCAGTGAAGGATTTATTTCTTACGAAGAAGGGAATTTTATTTTTTAATAACTAAATTAATCTTTCCAAACACTAATTAATCAAGTGTAAGCACAGAAGTCTATTTGTTAATGAGTAGGGAAGAAATTTAAACTTTGAAAATAAAATAAAATATAAATTTTATTAAGTCTATTTTTAACTGCTTTATCTTTTTTTTATTTTAAGAAGTCAACTAAGCATCACTCCCTTTCCCTTAAGCCATGCTCACTAGGTATGCAGCCCTCAAGCACTTATTCTACCTGGAAATGATTCCCAGTCCCACAGTGGCTGTCCACCCTGCTTTAGAGTAAACACTGTTAAGTCAGGGGAGGGGGTCTTAAACTACTAGCAACCTGCAGCCACTTGCTACCTGAAATTCCACTGCATCCACTACAGGGCTTAAAAGGGGAGGAAGGTTCCCCTAGTTATCTCCATCCTCTCTCCTTTTTTCAATCTAAGATAGTACGGATCTAAGATGAGTGTTTCCAATCTAAGATAAGTTGGCAACCATCACTGGGGAATATTCAAAATTTTCTGCCACTTGCTTCCTAAAATTTCTTCTCCCTGCCACAGGATCTCCCCAGTCTCTCATGATCATCATGGTTTAACCCCTCATCCATTACTTGGCCCCCATGAGGGTTTGAATGGGGTAAGCTTTTACTGAAACCAACAGGGATTTATTTCTTCTAATTTGTATTTCTTCTAATTGTTTTTTCTTTTGTTTTTTAACCTTCAGTGGGGTTAATTTCTAGCTGCTGGGGATTGGGATGAAACTTGTCCCTTATGTGGTATTCTCAATCTGGATCAATACCATTACTTTAACTAATGGTTTTTGCTGTGACGACTGCACTGCTCTGCTCTGCAATCAGCACTCTTTCTGCTTGGTCTCCTTGAGAGAAAACACTTATGCAGATGCAGAGATAAGCAAAACAAAGCAAAATACAAATACAAACAGTCTGAGACAGTGACTGCTTATAAGTGTGTGCAGGGATGCCCTATTTGCATACTAAAAGCTGAATCCAGATTGGGTGTTAAAACTGGATCAGCACTATATCTATATATGAGACAAAGCAGTCCAGTTGGACATCCTGTCTTACTATCAGAATCAGTATATTCATGCACTCATCATTCTGCTTGAGCTGTGCCTACTTGTTCAAACGCAAAGTAACACTACTATCCCAGAAAGTCAAAACAATGGAGCGAATAAAAAGTTGAGCAAGTGGCAACTAATAGCTAGGGGAAGCTTCTTCATATTAGAAGGGACCAGATCATAGGCCAAGGGTAATACCTCCCAAACAAATATGCAGGCTATATCTCTAATTTGCAATCACTGCAAATTACAACAGGCAAACTGCAGTACTGGGCTAATTCAAACAAAGTTGTACAGTACAATTGCAAATACTGATTGTACACTTTCTAGAAGCGTCTGTGTAAATAAACATTTTACAGTCATGATTTTGTTTCAAGTTTCTCCTGGTTTAAAATCTGAAGCAAATATTAATTCATATCAAGTTTAAATTAAAAAATCAATCACAGAAAATTTGGACTCATCAAACACTTACAGTAATAATCAAAATTTACTATGGTACATCATGCATTATTAAAAGAGGATTCAAGTCCTGTATTTATACTGTTTGGTGCCAAAGGTCTTAATGAATGTAATTGCTAGGAAGCAGGATCCAGGTCACCGATACAGCGAGCTTCCAGCTAATGGTATCAGATCTGTCTTTTTAGTGGCCTGTCTCCTGTGCTGTCCCTGTCATGACTTCATCAATATTTGTGCAACTCTTTTTGCTCTGTGCTGAAAGCAGACTTAATTCAATTATAGATCTCAAAACTGATAAAATGGTCCTGAAGTGGAAAATGGGAAGAGATTATTGGCAAATGAATAAAGATTAGTATCGAACTAACACACAAGAGTATAGCAGGTCTTTTTTTTTAATCATTCCCTCTCTTAATTCTTCTGGGAACAGCGAGTTTCCCTTCCCCTCATGCAGCACATCGATTTCTGAATTAGACTGCAATATTAAATAATTAATATACTTGCCATGATTGATGTTTTGCATTAGTTGAATATTAGGTTATCAATCAAAATCCACTTGGTTTAATGTAATAATATTGAAAAAGTGTCACTGTCTGTTCATCCAATTTGTAGTTGAAGGAGCACAGAGCATAATATTGGTGTAACACAAGGTTCTAAAGCAGGAAGTGCTATAGCTGAACATATACAAAACAAACATTACGAGACTAACAGACACAGCTGAGGTTGTCCTAAATAACTTTGTGACACTTGTTATTTACCATGAAACTCTTCTTCTAACCCTTAATTCATGTATTACATAGTAACATCTAATAATATCTAGGGTAACACATTACACTTGTCAGCAAGCTACAACCTACAGAATCATTAATATAGATAGGCCTAGAAGCTCAAGAAGGGCGTGTGTGTATATGTGTGTGTATATTAACAAAATACCAGACTTTGATATCACATAGAAAACTGCTTTTGAAGATAAGGGCAGCTCTAAAAGCAGTTTGTGATAAAGTGTGGAGGATCTGTCTCCCAAGACAAAAAGCAAAAACTATTGTTCACAGAGATCCCAGTGTTGATCTTTGAGATAATTATACAATTAGAGCCATATCCCTAAGGTATTTATTATATGGAGAAGCAGAACACAGGAAGTACTGTCCCAGTTATTGACAATGCCTTTCAGGTCATGAATTATGGTGAGATTTCAACGTAATAAATCTTATTTTTATTATAATAATAACATTGTAATTTTAATACTAGAAAAAACTAGAAGTGATTACCATTTTAATATTCAAAGATAATTCCTTTAAAATAGAGAGAACAAGAAGGATTTCTTAGTATTTTACGTATCGATATGTAACATGAGTCCAGCTTGGGCACTATACAAATACACAGAACTATCTCTCCCCCCGTCCTCACCAAAATAGTGATTCTCATCTCTCAGATTATAAGCAACTGTGGTACTAGCAGTATAATTTAGCATCATTAAAATGGACAGGAACATTCTAATCATTTGTTGGGATATAACTTGACACTTTGGAAGGAACATAATTTCACACATAAACAACCTCCAGGATTACCTGCTTCTTAAGACAGACTTTTTTTTCACATGAATGCCAGTAAACTTTGCATTTCTGTGTTACCTATTTGGCACATGACATTACTATTCTGGTACCAAATTTCTAATACTTATCCTAACGAGAAAATCTGAATATTGTAGGAACCAATTGCTATACAGACCTACTGTTTTCGTAACAGAGATAATGATTTTCCCAGCTACAGAAAATCTGAAAATAAAATCTGGTCTTTATGCACCATATTGTAAGGAATTCTACACAAATTTTCAGAATTTCTCAAAACTCTAAAGCCCAGGATTCTACTCAAGTGTGTAACAGGCACCTAGCTAAATTAGGTTGACTTTACTGCTTTTTGCTGAAAGCACTGTAAGAAACATGGTACCTTGTTTTCTCCTTCCTCCCCCCATGCTGAGTTAAAAGATGCCTCTGCCCAAATGATTTTGCCATACATACTCTCACTGCTGGCCATACTGGTTTAAATGCTGCGTTTCTCTTGAATGTCTTTCTTGATTGCATGGGTGTTCAGCAACCTCTTGTGGTATAAGGATATTTTACAAGATTACTCAGGAAGTTCTTTTTTTTTTTTAGTTCTATGTCTGGGATAAAAAGATGGTTCTTGTCAACATCCAGATAGCATAGACATTTTCCATGTTATGTTTGGCCTATGGTAGCAGCCTACCATAGCTTGGGAGGAGGGTAGCTGAACCATTACAAAAGAAAGGAAAGTAGTGATTGGAAAGGTCCCTCTCTTTTGTTATAGAAGTCGTAGAAACAGCATAAAAATCTGGATAGTTTGTGAAATTCCAAGTATATCATTGCCTAAAGCAGGAGTGGTAAAAATGCCGCCCTCCAAATGATAGACTGCAACTCCCAACTTTTCTCACCATTGGTTACATGGGCTAGGGTTGCTAGGAGATGAAGTTCAATGACGTCTAGAGGGCTGTACCTTCCCCATTTTGAACCCCAAACCAAAAAAGTTGGTTTGAAACAATAAGATCAAAGACACACTAGAAGTTCTGGTTTTGTATCTGTTGGTATTAGGTATAGAAAGAACACACAGCCACCTATAACTGTTTTGCAGGTGGTCAACTGTGAAAACATACAGATTTTCCCAGAACCCGCACAGAGATCTCAGAATCTTCCAGAGCTATCAACTGTCTTGTGGAAGCAAGGACCCCATAGTGATCCTTCATGTCTCAGGTTTCCTCCAAAACAGTGCAGTTCTTTGTCTGCTGCAGTGAAATGAAACTAAGAAAAGGAAGTAGGAGTGGTCACGTCTGTAGGGAGGTAGGTGGATTGTATGATTTCACAGATGACCACAAGAAGAATCACAATTACAGCAACCTGTTCTTCTTCTTTGTGGTCACATATGCAAGTAAAACGGAAAGCAATACTCACTAGAAGGCCAGAAAGGTAGCACTGTAGCAAAGTGGGTAAGACCACTATCCTGAAACCAGCATCCCCTCAAGCTCTAACAAGATGGTAGCGTTTGACAAACATAGAGGGTTGTGAAAATGTCATTTATCCCAAAGACTCTCTCAGTAAAGGCCATAGATGTTGCTGTATTCTGTACAGAATGGACTTAAAAGTGTTGTGGTCCTGACTTGTAAGCCAGCTCAAGAACCAAATGGACAATGGATGAAAGTCCATTTGGAGAACTTTGTGCAATGTGGGGAAGCCGTCAGTGGCAAAACTAGACAGTCTGGAAAGCTGTAGAACTTGGTAGTAGTACTGAAAGAACTAATACAGTTAATATAAAATGCAAGTGCCCTCCGTTTGTCAAGACAATGCAGTCTCTTTTCCACTGACAGAGTCAGACTAGAAAACAACAGTGGAAAGACTCTCTTGTGATACATAAATAGGGGAAACAAACCTCAGGAAAAAAAGCCACATCTGTTCCCAGCACCTCCTTGTCACAGTGGAACTTTAAATATGGAAGATCATGGGAAAATGCACTGAGCTCACTTATGTGCAAGCAGATGTCATAGCCACCAGAGATACTGTCCTTAGAGTAAGGAGGCATTGATCACATGTGGAGAAGGATTCAAAACATTATCAATCAACCAGGACACAGTAAAGATCCTATACAGGAACTGGAGGTAAAACAGGATCGTGTAAGTTCTTCCACACTTTCAACCATAGGTTCCAATTATAGATCCATTCCTTGCAGAGACATGAGAAGACATCAGTGCAAGGGAAACTTTCTTGGAGGTCAACGCCCACACTAAGGACATTCTACAGAAATGCCCCCCTGTCTGAAACATTCCTGTCTTGTGAATACAAAAATTGCTTCATACTGTGAAAAGAAATATTTTGTGTAAGTGTATTTTCAGATCCATCATAATCATAACCATAATCATAATCATAAGCCAATAGTAGGAACGAAGTTAAATAACAAATGTAGATGTAAATACTCTCCTAATCATTGAAAAGAATTGCTACAGAAGACACTTTTTCATTGTTATAAGTAGGCTATTCTTACACTTAAGAATCATACAAAAGAGACTGACCGATTCACTCAAGATTCATTTGAGGATGAACGTACAGTTTTAGAAAGCAAAGTGAAACTTGAGGGAACTTTGAGAGAAATTTATCACCAGGAACCAACACCAATAGAGCTACTTCAATTACAGAGGTGGAATCTACGCTAGTTCTAACTAAAACCTGTCAACAAATATGGAAAGCAAAACAATGGCCCACTAATTGGAAAGACTCAACATAAATTCCAATCCCCAAGAAAGGAGACACCAGGAATTGCAGGAGCCACAGGACTATTGTATTAATTTCCCGCACAAGCAAAGTGATGCTCAAAATTCTATAAAGACTTTTACCATATATGGAGTGGGAAATGCCAGATGTCCAAGCTGAGTTCAGGAAAGGAAGAGGCACTAGGGATCAGACTGCAAACAAACATTAGGTAATGGAGAGCACCAAAGAATTTCAGAAGAAAATAAGTTTGTGGTTTAGTGGATTATAGCAAAGTGTTTGATTGTGTAAATCATGAAAAACTATGGATCACTCTTAAAGAAATGGGTGTGCCACAACATTTGACTGTCCTGATGTGTAACCTGTACTCAAAACAAGAGGCTACCATCCAGACTGAACACATAGAAATATAATGGTTTCCCACTGGCAAGGGGGTCGTGGAAGGCTACAGTTTATCACCCCGTCAGTTTAGCTTGTATTATAGGTAAAACTGAATTAGATTCTGTGGAAGGATGCATGAAAATTGAACGAAAGAGTATCAACAATATAAGAAACTGCAAAGGTAGGTTTACAGTTGAACATTAAGACAAAAATAATAATCACATATGATTTGCACTACATCTACTTTAAAGCAGAAGATGAAGACACTGAAATACTTCAAGATTTTCTATATCTTGGATCAGTCTTTAATCAGCAGGGAGACCGCAGTCAAGAAATCAGAAGACTAGGACTTGAAGGGCAGCTATGAAGCAACTAGGCAAGCTTCTCAAGTGTCAAGATATATCATGGAATACTGAAGGTAGGATTATCCATGCCAGTGTAGTTCCAATTTCTAGGTATGATTGTTAAAAGCTGAACAGTGAAGAAAGTTGATAGGACTAAATCAACTCCCGTGGTGCTGGAGAAGAGTTCTACAGACACCCTGGACTGCTTAAAAGACAAATAAATGGGTCTTAGGGCAAATCAAGCCTCAGGTCTCCCTAGAAGCCAAGATGACTAAACTGAGACTGTTAAAATTTGGCCACTTAATGAAAAGACATGACTGACTAGAAAAGACAATAATGCTTGGTAAGGTAGAAAGCAGTAGGAAAAGAGGAAGACTATATTACAGATGGATAGCTTTAACCAAGGAAGACATGTTCATGAATCTGCAAGACCTGAGCAGTGCAGCTGAGAACAGGGTGACTCGGAGGACTCTAGTTCATAGCATTGCCATAAGTTTAAGTCAACTTAACAGCTGTTAAGAACCACCAGCATTCTTTGCATGAATACAAAGCTGAGCTATAGAACGAAAACTATATCTGTATACAGAAACACCATGGTCATGATGGTAAGAATCTGAAGATTATGAATATGGATCTTTCTTTCTATAACTGAACAAAACAAACACGTGCACCTATAGGTAACATAATCTTCCAAACAGCATTCCTATTTGTAAAGTTGATGTAAAATTTTAATAGTTAACCTTTGGTTTTTCTGCCCAAACCATTGCCTAATATGCAGAACGTACACTGTCAGAGTAGCCTTAATGAAGCTCAACCATATTCCTTGTTTAATTTAGGGTACACAAGGCAAAACCAAACAACTTGCACCAATTGGAATCTTGGAAACAAAAGGGCCTTTATACAGTACTAAAGACCTGTGTGTAAATTGTCTCCCTTATTTATGAAATAATCATTAGCAAATGGGGACAGAGCACAGGTCAAGGTTGAAGAAAAAATATCTTATTTAAATTGCTACTCCTATATACTGGCAACTAACTAAACGAGAGGAGAATAAATCAGCATGCTTCTTTACTGAATGAAGTAACATTGGAAGGAAGCCATCCTCAATGCAAAGACAAGAACAAGGATGATAAAGGAGTAAGTTGCACATTCTAAAAAAGCCAAGTTTCTAGGCAGACTGGTAAGGCACATCTGACACCTACGCAGTGCAAAGATCAAAGATCAATCTGCCTGTGACTCCCCCTTTAAAAAAAAAAAGGGAAAGAAAAAAGAAAGGACAAGCAACATAATATTCTGGTAGATGGAATGTCTGTGTTGAAAATCTCATCCAGCACAGCGAACCTTCATGATGTTCTCTTTCCTTCTTTGTAAATTATGAGGGAAAGGAAGGGAAGGGTTCATAATTAGAAATCAGACTTTGAACAGTAAGGAATAAAAGGTCTATTAAAAAATTCCCTATTAGTTTGGATAATGTAAGAGTTGAACTCCATCAAGCTGTCCCCGATAAGAACCTTTGGACACCACAGAATCAGACTAGTTGAAGATACAAACAGATTCACACCATCAAATTATTCTTTCCTGGACAGCCACAGACAAATTTCCATTTAGTATCTTCCGAATAGTCAAAAATTCTGGAGGGTACAAGATTACCAATCTGAGCCTCCATATTTCTGTGAATAACAGAAAAATTGATAAAGATCTTGTGTACTACCTGGAGAGTGTTCTAACCCTAAAGTCAGTTTCAAAATAATTTCAAATAAAATTAAAATCAAATGCATGACTCAAATCATTTGCACATAATCACAGGAAGTTCTTTTTTGGCTAGTTCATAGACCAGGTGAGTCATAGATGAGACCCATTTGGAAAAACACTGAGCAGAAACCAGTAGTCCTTTCTTGTGCTTCAAGTAACAAAGGGTCTTTGAGACTGTCAAATGTCAGCTGTCCTGTTAATGCAGAAGGCCAATGCTCTTCTAATATCCAGGCAATGAAGCATCCGTTTGAATTCTGAGGATGGATTCGGTATGAATGCAGGTAGTATGATGTCCTGCTTAAGGTGGAAAGCAGAGATCACCTTAGGAAGAAAAGAAATGTCCCACCTGAGTACAACTTGGTCCTTGTGGAAATGAAGATAGGAATCAACAATACACAAAGCACAGACTTCTCCAGCTCAGCTGGCTGATGTTATTGTGACCAGGAGGGTTGTCTTCCACAACAGGAAGTGGATGTCACAAGTAGCCATCAGCTCAAATGGTATCCACAAGAGCTGCAGAAGGACAGGTTCCAGACTCCACTGGGCAGTGGGAGCATTAACCGGAGGGTGCAGGTTCTTGTACCCCTTTAAGAAGTGTTTAACTAAAGTGCATGGGAAGCAAAAAGCCTTGCCTGTCAACTGAAAGTGATGGGATATAGCAGCCAGGTAGCATTTGATGGATCAAAGGGAGAGGCCCTTCTCAGACAAAGAAAGGAAGAAGCCCAAAACATGCTGAATTTGGGCCACATCCGGAGGTATGTGTCAGAATTTGATAGCGTAATCTCTGTCAATAAAGTCAAGGACCCAAAAATCAGTTGTGATGGTAGAGCAGGTGTGTCAGTAAGGATGGAGTCCATTGCCAAAAGGGAGACTGGAAGGAAGGCGGCCCTTAACACAAGTCAAAGGTGATGCTTCCTCTCCAATGACTTTTTATAAGAGTGGGACCTGCAGCAGGATGGAATGGAAGACTTTCCAGACAATGGTAGCACAGCAAAAGAGGCTCTGGAGCATCTCAAAGAAATTGGGCTGCAGACTCATTTAGAAATTGATGGGTGCCTCAACTATGAGTATCTAGGCCTAGAAGACCAGGAGGCAGTGTCCACATCTTCTGGGTATGTTCCAAGGTATCATCAGTGTCCTCAAGGAACAACCCAGACTCGTCAAATGGTAAATCTTCAGTTGTACTCCTGACCTGGTGAAACAAGCCCGAGGAGCACAACCAGGCATGGCAGCATAAGACTATGGACAATGCAAGAGGTTTTGCACTGCAGTCAGTAATATGCCTCGTTGTTGTAAGTTGCTGTGACACTAAGGTACAAGCCTCAGATTGGAAAGCAGCTGCCAAACATCCGTCATCATCTAAAAGTTTTGCTATGAATGATGTCATTTACTCCCACAGATGTTGCTGATATGCTGACATATATGCTTCATAATTAACAACGCAGAAGGACAATAATGCAGTAGAGTACAATTTTTTAGCAAGGACATGAAGCTTGCAACATACTTGTTGGTAGAGATCATTACTTTCTTTTAAGTTGTCTTGGTCTCCATAACCTCAACAAAAATAGAGTGGATCTTTGCACTGGATCAGCACTAGAATCAAAAATCTTTCTTAGACGCACGTCTAACAGATGATGGATTGCTCAAAGATCACATCACAATCATAAGGAGAGCTGGAAGAAGAGGTATATAAGAAGGTTTGGGGACCTTCACTTGAAGTCTCCTGAAGGCTGGGTCCTCACATTCACATTCATGCAACTTAGCGTCGTGCTGGAGGGACTCAGCCATGTGTACCATCAACTCTGCAAAGGTGTAGATGTCATTTACAGGCGAAATGAATTCTTCCTCACCAAGAATGTTAGGAGGTGAGTGCTGCTGAACAACAATGGAGGAAGATGAAGTAAAATCCGAGTTGGTGTCATACGATACAGTGGACTCAGAAAAGTGACAGCACAATTTGCATGGCAAGGGCAATGAAGTCAGCAGGAGGGTCAACAAACAGAGAAGAATGATGGTGTGAAGACGCCACAACCAAAGCCATCATCTGAGCATTGGTAGAAACAGTGGTACAAGGGATATTTGCGGAAACAGTGGTGAGGACAGGCATCTTGACAGCTGAAGTGGATGCCTGAGGTTTTTTGGTGGAGGAAGTGGTTGTAGGATGTGCCTGTGTTTCTGTAGGTAGTAGAGATGACACTGCCTTGTGCGAAGGAAAGGTTCAGGTAGCAGACTGGGACCAAAGATGGCACTTAGAAGCATGAGGAGACCTCCTCTGATGTGGTGATTCTCCATGCCTCATTGTATAGTGGTAAGGGGGAAAATCCTGACCATATTAATACAGAGACAGATTTCAATCCCGATAAACATAAGCGCACTGGTGAGAGACTGGGTCATGGTACTTGGAGCAATCGTAAGTGAGCTAGTAGTACTCCAAAACATCCACAGACAGAAAACACCTTTCAGAGACGAAAGAAAAATATTGATGGTATCTTGGGGATGAAGCAAAGTGCCTACAGCCAAACTGCCTGGACTCAACAGCCTCAGGAGAAGGGTGAGGGTATTGTCTGAATCCATGTGAACTGAACCCTTGAAATGGAAGATCAGAATGAAACAAAAGATCAGGATAAACCCAAAGATGAGCATTGAGATGTAGGACCATGCCAAGCAGGAGGTGAAGGTGGTAGAGGAGAATCCCTGGAAGGACAAGTCCCAGAAGATAATGATCATGGTTCAGATTGAGCTGGAAGACCTGGAAAATGCTGAGGCCCATGAGAGAGAGAGTCGACTATCTTACCATCTGACATGGCTGATGCTTGGGCAAACTCTGGAGAGTTGAGGGTTGAAGAGTTCAAGCTGGAGAAGAATGAGGTACAGAGTGGTCTGGCGATGCTGGCCCAGGTGCGACTGTAGAGGCCACAAAGGATGGCAACTGAGGTTGGGAAAGATCTTTGGACTTCTTTTTCTTCTTACGGCACCTGTGCTCAGCACACTGAGAAACAGTCTTAAGATCGAGAGAGCACCCCAGTATTGAAGGAACCCTGGTACAGGAAGCCTCACCTTTGGACTTGTCAGTACAGACCACAGGATTAGATGTGGGATGCTTGGCACTTTTGGCTGCAGGCACTTTGGTAGAGGTTGTATGGACACAACTAGGGAGACATACGAAGGAGGAGCTGGCACTGAAGAAGTGCACGGAACCAAGGATCTACTGCATGTTGAGGGAGTGTCTGGAGAAGTCAAAGCCTTCTCATGCAGGAGGGTCTTCAGACCTGAAAAGCAGCTTTTGTGAGCCTACAGAGTCATCACCTTACAAGGTAAGCAGTATCCAATATCGTAATTTTCTCCCAGGCACAACAGGCAACAGGAGTAGCTGTCAGTATCTGGGATCTTTGCTCCACAAGTGGAGCACTTTTTAAAAGATCCGGATGGCACAGCTAATGGAGACAGAATTGCTCTGACAGAGTAAGCCAAAAGAAAAGCCGAGAAAGTCCAATTCAACTCAAGTGAATGAAGTTACTGAGCCAAATCACAGAAGAAAGCCAAGAAGTCAAGAATCCTAACAATCAAAACCTAAATGGACAGCTACCCATTTCTTTTGATGTTGCTGCTGCAGTAAACAAAAAGGAAATGAGGATTTGAACATGAACATGGCTGATCATATGTACCAGTGGAGGAGGAACTACTGCCAAAATGTTTGCATAACAGCTCTAGAAGTTTCTTAATTATGCACTCTGCAGGCACAGTTAACCCATTTGTGTGAGTCACAGAGACCATGAAGAAGAGCATAACTTTTCTAACCACTTTCACTCTACTTCTGGGCAAAGATGCAGTGGCATATGCTTCCTGCTGGGAACTCACCATGGTTCTCAATTTGTTCTGTGTATCTAGTAAGTGGAGAACCATGAAAACTGACACCATCCCAGTTCTTGATTTTCAAAATAACTTTTGACCGTAGGGGGAATCACTGGAAAGACTTATCTAAGCCCTTTTATCATTAGAAAGACTTATCTAAGTCCTTTTAGTTGGTACCCTGCTGGAGCATTGGCAGTTTCACCTTCCAGACATGAAAACCTTATAAATCAATAAAGGTCAGGAGAGCCTGGAGTTCTGACCAGTTCTGTGCTGCTCATTGTTTTGTCCAGTTCTGTCTGGATGATGTGGATGAGCTAGGACTTTATCTGTCTTCCAGATGAACTGAAATTCTGTCCCTTAGCCATCATACTGGTTTTAAAAAACAGATACCAGTCTCTTTGAAGCTTATCCAGAGACTGGCATCTGTTTTTTAAAACCAGTATGATGGCTAAGGGACAGAATTTCAGTTCATCTTTACAACTCCACCCACCATCTTAAGTCCTTCTTGAAAGATTGTTTTTTTGTTCAGCTATGTGATTCTGGCTTAAGGGGACATTAAATGGGAAATCCTGAAAAGGTGAACAAGATAAGGTCCTAGCATGGAACCATCACACCCAGCAACTGAGTGAGGTTGACACTAAGGGTTTGGCAACCATCATGCTTTGGATAGTAGACTGAGAATCTTCACTGACGCCAGAATCTTATATTTCTCTAACATAACTCCAGGTGAGTCAGTTACAGAGAAGGAGACAGCGGGCTCTTTGCCAGATGTACCACAAAACTGTATATTTGAGCGCAGGCCAAAGGTGATTTAACATGCCCTACTGCTTGTTTAGAGGAGACCAAAAAACATGTTGTCTAAATAGAGAAGGTGGCCACAAGTCATAGAGTTTCTTCCATTTTGGCCTCTCAATGCTATTCCCTCCATGTGAGGCCTTTTTTTTTTTCCCTCACTGCTCCACCCTCATTATTTGAAGTGAGGACAAGAAAGGAATTATGTGACAGATATCAAGATGAAGGTCTACAAGGATGAAGCAGAGGTAAAAGATGGGAATCCTTTTTGTAGTTTCAGACAAATATAATACTGGACTTGAGAGACTGTTTCTTTCTTTTAATGACCTCTTATGAGTTCTCCTGCACTTTCACGAAAGTCTTGACCAAAGTGCTGGGCTCTAATGCTCCAAACCCCTGATGTTAACTGGACCAAGGATCCTTTCCTATAAGATAAGACATCCCCTGAAATGGAGGGGCGGGTGCTGAAAAACTCTTTGGTTGAACTGACTTAGTCTGTTCTGAGACTGAACTGTAGTCCAGCTAGGCTTGGGTGCTTTTAAGCAGCCTACATTCAATGCTACAGAACTGCTAAGGACCACTCTGCTGCTTTCTCCATTTTCTGTTTGAGTAGGAGAATGAATTAAACTGCCACTAATGTCCACCTTTCTTCGGAGGAGGGGAAGCAGTACGGGACTCCCAAGCATAATAAGATTCCACTCTGAAATACGGCAGGTTCTGAGGGCAAGGGGTGTTCATTACTCAATTGAGGCTGGAGAGAAAAGCAGTGACAGAAAAAGGAGTCACAGTAACCAGTACAGAACCTCTCTGCAAGTTCCAGTGGGCAAGAGCTCAGATCAGTGTGGGCGCAGTTCACCTTAGACCTCCCCCAGGAAAAAAACCCACATATCCTAAAAGCCTTGCGTAAATATTCCTCTTAGCCCCTTTTTCCAAATACATGTCTGGTGTCGGGGGAACAAGCAGAAAAACATAGAACTGGTGATTTCTGGAGCACCAGATCCACTTGTCTCATGGTTCTATAGACAAGGACAGTCTGGGTAGGGCAAACGCCTCTTCCTATTTATACCAGTACAAAAAGGTCTGCAAGAGGGGCCCTCCTCTATGTCCCAGCCTTGGATGAGCAATACAAAGTGGGATGACATGGAAGACGACGCGCAGACTGTGGAATGCCATCCCCCTGGAGGCCTGACTGCTGTCAACACTTGTTTCTTTCCAACACCAAGCCAGGGCATAGCTTTTTATTAAAGCTATCAGTGACAAATTTCTTGCAAAATGTACATGAGCATGGTTTTAAATTGTTGGAACTTTTAAGATGGTTTTAATTGTTGCTTTGTTTAATATGCCTTTATCTTACTTAAATTATTTATGCTTTTAATCTAGAAATGTTTTAAATTGTTTATATCGTATGTAGCTCTGATATCCCATGATAAAGACAGAAGTGTCTAAATAAACAAACAAACCCTTCTAGAGACCAGCTCTTTTCATTTTCCACTTGGAGGCACCATTCTAAAGTTAGGAATTTCTGAGAAATTGTAAAATTCCACTGGCAAAATTCTGGTGAACATTGGAGAAAATACAGTATTTTGTTCAGTTGCCATCAGATACAAGTAGCACACACAGTAACATCAGTGAATTATATTTAAAACTGATTTTTAACTGCGAAAGGGTAATTGATTTTCCATTTTTAGAAAGCTTATAAATATGTTACATTCACCTAATTACTACTGTACTTAAACCTCATGGATTTTCATTCTGTTAGTAACAATAAGTATTCTTAAACAAATGTTTGAAAATATAAGATTAAAAACTTCTTGACAAAGAATAACCTCCTAGAGAAAAGATGCAAATAAAATTACTATCATAATCTTTTGTTTTTTATTTGCAAGTATAAAACTGAAGAGAAACAAAGGCAGGGAACACAGCATCTGTCATATCAGAATATAAAAAGATGATCCTGGCACAAAATGAAAAAGCTGTAATTCATTTGCAAATCAAGCCTGCCAGTTCTATTTCAAGCTGGCGGTAACTGTCAAGAGTTAACAAGATAATCACTTTCAATCCTGCCTTCAATGGTACATTACACTGTTATTCCATTCAATAAGACCGTTCTTTGGGGCACTAGATGAATGGTTTTCATTTCTAACTCACACAAAAACTTGCAAAAAAAAAAATCCACGGGGCTTAAGAAAAAAATCCCTTTATGGACATTTATCTGCCGGCACTTGCTTTTAGGCAAAATTAGATATTTGGACACATTGGCGTCCATTCATTTCCTCTATTCCTTCAGGTCCTCAGTCTGTTGTTTTAAAAGCGTTTGGCACACAAGGAGGAATCACATACATTTTTAAAAAGCGAATCATATTAAATAAATACTTCTTGAAAATTATTATCCTTTCATTAAGTTACCTCATAAAGCAACAAAAATGTCTGAAGGAATATTTCCAAAGTTTTAATTTCTAATAAATCACAGCCCTCAACATGTAGCATTTACAGTAATGTAAAATTAGCAAGAGGTAAATATTGATTTATATGAAATAAAAATATTAAGGACTGTTACATTACCTTTATTGAGCAGTTAAAGAGATTACATTAACAATTTTGTGCTTAACTGCAAAATTTTGAACGTGGCACAGCTACTAAATAACATCATTTTCTTTCCAACAAAAACTGTAAAACTGTGAAACGCCACTGATAAAATTGTATGATAATCAAGGAAATATTTTAAAATATATTCAGTAAATCAAGAACTAGTGGTTGAAAGGTTTCCTAAGAACATTTAAAAATTAAATAACAGTGGCTTGGATCCAGACATATCTTGCATGATTGGAAAGGTATTTCCACTTGCACATGATAGCCTTTCAAATTTCTTGGTCTGAGTGAAACGCTAGGGGCTCCACCCCACGCCATTCCAGAAAGCCCCTCAACATTCACATGTGGCTTTGGGAGTGTAGTGGTTACAGAAAAGAAAATGAACTGGGAAAGCACCGTTGCATATACTTTGTTCATTCTCTGCTGGGACTGAATATAAATACTAGAAATTAAGACAACAATTATGCAGATGCTGTCTTCTCACAGCTTCTACACACAAGAAGAGTTCCAAGTTTTACATCTCCAACACTACCAGAGACCTGAAAGGACTATAGGAAAAGAATGTGGAGTGACAAGAGCAAAGAATTTTTAACAAGTAGATTTAGTGCATAGATCTAATGCGAGATGTGCCAGACAGTTAAGGAGATGCAATGGGAATTCATTTAAAGACAGTGAGGGGCTTCTCTAGGAACAGGATAAACACAACTACATGCTGGTCAATCATCTCCTGTCCTCTAGCAAACAAATGCCTGGACCTCTTTTCTCCATTTAATACACCTTCCCCCTCTCTGTCCTTCAAACCTGATTAGGTAGCACAGCAGTGATGGAGAGAACTGAATAGCCAAAAGGAGTTTTTTATTTTAACCTGCTTGTACCACTCATGAATATTTCTCAGCCACCTCAAGGTAAAGTCCAAAGCTAAATCCAGATTCTGCAAGGAACTGTCATCACTTTAGACCCAGCAAACTATAGTACAGGTATACCTAATAACATAGCCTCTGACAAAGGAGCTCCTTTTTACAAAGTCTTTTTATGCTCACCCAGCCTCCACTTTTCCTCCTTGTCCTGGGTGTGTCTCCCTATAACAGGCAAAATGAACAACAGCTGCCTCTAGAGTTTCTTACTAAGCATGCATCAACAGCAAAACAGAGCAAAAAGGGGAACGAAGCTATGCCTGCCTTACCAGCCACCATGAGCATGGTAAAAAAGCATAGTGCCGTAAGTTTGGCCACCAAAATGGAAAATGAGAAAAGTGAAGACTGGTGAAAGAAAAAATCACATGTGGGAGAAGCTTTCAGGTGGTCTCTAGACGGGTTGAAATGTTTTTTTTATTTATGCAAGCCCTTCTTGACCTGGTTGTTTCATTTCACATGTGCAAACTATTAATTTTGGATAAAACATCTGCTGAAAATTGGTGAAGTGCTCTTCCATTTTGTTGTATAGGATCCTATCCTAATTCTTTCCATGTTAACTCTGCCTCTGGTACAAAATTTCTGTTAAAGAAAGCAATGCCCAGGAAACCATCTACTTCATTAACCGAGGTATACCTGTAACATTTTGAAGACACCATCCCAGCCACAGCATACCATCACTTTAACAACAAATAATTCTGGTGAGAGTAAATAGGATTAGAAAGGTGGTGGAAGCTATATGGGACACTTCAGTGTGATTGTTGGCTACCCTCTCTCTGTGTCATAAAAGCAAATTGGCTCATCTGAATTAGCTCAAAGAAAATCCTACTCACTAAATGATTTCAAAGATAATAAATTCATAAATAGAATAATTTAGTTAAACAGTGTTTAAAATTAGACAGATAACTATTTTTATTTTTAATGAATTTATGGGGCTGTTTAGTGAAGAATAGTTAAGGTCTCATTAAAATTTGTTCCTAAAAGGAAATATGAATTAAGGTTTTACTGAATTTATTTCATGTAATCTGGTTAATCCAAGTCCAAAACAGAGAATGGGGGGGGGGGATGGAGTGACTCTAAAAATGAGCCGACGGTTCATGTATCTTGTTAAGCAGAGGCATGGGCCCGATTATTTAGTTTCATCAACTGACCACAGACTGAAAAATGCCTTTACTTTATTCAACCAGATTACAGTTCATGAATGATACAGTGTTTTATGGATGACTGAACATCCATATGAGCATTTTCTGATTGTAATTCAAGAGACATGGCAAACTCAATTTATTTTGTTGTTATTCCTCTTGGTGACTCACAAGAAAATATCTATGTGAGGAAGACTCTACTATCTTATTAAGAACCCAAAAGCCTTCTATGAGAGGAGCCACTTCTATGTGATGGTGACATCTACTCATATATGGAGAATATGCTTCTTGGTGCATCAATCCCAAAACCACAAAGCAAGTTCAGAATGCAACTCTATGCTACTCTGTTTATACAGTATAGTGTAGTGATACTGTCTGTGATACTACACAATCAGTGCTAAAAGTCCTCAATGTCCTTTTTTCTGGACCACAAGAGCATGCTCTGACCATTGCCACTGATGCCACTTTTGCCATCATGGAATCTGCTCAATCAAGTGGGAAAAATACAACTGCCCTATGTGAGTCCAGAAGAACACTGGTGAATATGATGGCCTAGGTAAGAATAACCTGTGATTTTTTTTCCAGGGTTAATCAAAGTCCAAGGTGATCAGCAAGTATAATAAGGTGAAGTTGAGGTTAGTTGCAGCTAGCTCCAAAAAGAAGGCAACAGGATACAATCATCAGCACAGGGAGACATTAATATGTCAAGAACTCCATTTCAACTGTCACATATTTTGTAAAAAGTCATGGTATAAAAACTCCAGGCCAGATCAAACACTATGGGTTTGAACTGGAAAAGATACAAGCCCAATGCATAAAGTAAGTACATACTGTGCTTTGGACAAATTCCAATGTAGAAATAAGCATTCTTGAGGTCCTGGGTAGGCAAATACGTTCCTTTCCACACATACTTAAGGAACAGAATGGTAGTGGCCAGAGTGACCCTATGAAAAGCAATTCTCAGACCACTATCTCTCTTCAGAGCTACAAACAATAACAGTAATAAACCTCATCACCACCACCATCATCATCATCATCATCATCATCATCATCTAGCCTTTTTCCCAGTTCAGGACTCAAAGCCGCTTACAATAATTAAATCAGAGCTAAAAAATTAACAGCATAAAAAAAGTTTAAACTGTAGTTAAACTACTAAACAATTAAAACCTGTTGAAAATATAAATAATTAACAAGAAATTATCAAACAGAGAGAACAGTACACGATGTAATCAGTGTGTTATCAGTGTTCAAAGGCCTGCTTAAACAAAAAAGCGTTCACTTGCTTGTAGAAAGCCAGCAAGGAGGATAACAATCTAGTATTTCTGGGAAGGGAGTTCCAGAGCCTAGCAGCAGCTGTCAGGGAGGCCCATTTCCATGTCTCCACCAGCTGTGGATATGAAGATGGTAGAACAGAGAAAAGGGCCTCCCTAGAAGATCTCAAAACACGGGCAGATTCATAAGTGAGAATATGGTTTTGACTTTATAAGCAGCACTTTGAATTGTGCCCAGAAACAGACTGGCAGCCAGTGGAGCTGTTGCATCAAGGGATTATTTGCTCCCTGAAGCCAGTCCCATTTTACAATCTGCTGCAGCTCTTTGGACTGGCTGGTTTCCAAACACTCTTCAAAAGCAGCCCCACATACAGTGTGCTATGGTAATCCAAGAGGGATGTAAGTAAGGTATGGTCACCATGGCCCCATCTGCTATCCCTAGGAATGAATACAGCTGGCAATCAAAATAATGAAAGAAAAACATGGTGCACTTATGGCAACAAGAAATTCTTTCTGTGGTGCTCTCGAAAAGCAAAGCAATTTCTTCCTTCATAGCTTAGGAAGAGTGGATAGAGTAGACTGTGGGCAACGACAATTATAATGTCATACTCTGCTATATCCCAAACATGTGATGGTTAAAATGCAGATGTCATTGGTCATGGTGCTCCAGAAACTGAAATGCTGCAAAAGACACCCAAAGTGGTTTAGTTGGCTGCTTTCTGAACTAGATCTTGGCAACTGTATAGAGACAGGAGCATCTTGGAAGCTAGAGGATGGTCTCTTGGAAAAGCTCATAAAGGGATTATGAGAAGGCCTTAGATAACAGGCATGAAGAGTGTACAGCAGATCTAGATCCAGTGCATGAAGATGAGCCTTCAAGCAGGGCTTTGGGTTCTCTGTTGCTGAATTTATTTACCCATGAACATCATCTCAGCAGTCACACAAGCCTCGAAAAACTGGCCCATGGCATTGTTACTGCTAAAGAATTTCTCACCTTCAAATGGGAGATTTTCAATATGCAACATGATGCATCTGTCATAATTGCTGGCCTAAGCCAAGTTCAGTATCAGAGTGTAATTGCCACATGGTGAAAGGAATTTACCTGCTGCCCAGAAAGATATGGCAAGTCCTCCTAAAAGAGGACACCAATATTGTTCTGATTATCACATAAGTACACCAAAAGGGCCGTATTTTCTCCCATAAACAATGACAGTAGGCAGCCACACATACTACATAATTCTGTTGAAAAAGACAGATGAGAAGTAAAATCTTCAGTCCATCTTTCTGCCCTCTCTGTAAAACAGCTGCAGAGTTGGAGGGGGGGAGTCTACTATTGCCCTTAGTTTGAGATGTCTCTATAGGGTGAAACTAGGTGGAGGGTGTTGTTAAATATGGCAGAAATTTTGAATTTAATGAAATGCCGATGACATCAAAGACGTCTTTGTAGAAGATGCAGAAGTGCAAAAAAGATGAGAACCATGATTGAAACCATGAAATCAGAGTGCATCCCTGAATTCCTCTATAATGTATAGTTATCAACCAGTGTCTAATATACCTTTCTTGGGCATGGTACAGGAGCATATGGTAGCTTCTGAGGCTCCAGGGATTTCTGGATAAAACAGATTATCTAGATCCATTTCACTCTGATTTCAGGCCTGGTTATGGAACAAGAGACAGCTTCAGTTGCCTTGGTGGATAATCTATGCAAGGAACTGGACAGGGGGAATGTGTCCCAGTGATTCTACTGGACCTCTCTCAACCATGGTATCCTTCTGGGCAACTTCACCAGGACAGAATTAGAGGCACTGCTTTACAGTGGTTCTGTTCGTTCCTGGAGGAGCAAACCCAGAAGACAGTGCTGGGGAACTCCTGTCCAAGCCCATGGTCATTGGCCTGTGGGGTTCTTTGAGGTTCTGTTTTGTCCTCCATGCTATCCAATATATACAAGAAACCACTGGGAGAGGCTGTCCAGAGTTTTGGGGTGTGGTGCCATTAATACATGACATTCAGATTGACTCTCCTTTTCCTTCCCAATACAAGGAGGGTATCTCGGCTTTTAACTGATGCTTGTCAACAGCAACGTATTAGATGATGGCAATCAAACTGAAATTTAACCCAGACAAGATAGAGGTTCTTCTGGGCAGCCAAAATGCAGATCAGACAACAGGAATTCGGCATGTGTTAGATGATGTTATATTCCCCCTTAAGACACAAGTTCATAAGTTCTGAACCTGGTAACAGAGGTTTCTGCAGTAGCAAGAGTGCTTTTGCTCATTTAAAGCTCATGTACCAACTACACCCATTCCTTGAGACACCTGATCTGACCATGGTGGTACATGCCTTAATTACATCCTACATGGATTACTGTAACATGCTTTGCATGGGTCTACCTTCGAAGAGCATTCGGAAACTTCAGCTAGTTCAAAGAGCTGCAGCTAGAGTGCTCACTGGGGCAGATTACAGGCATCATACTATTCCCCTGTTAAAACAGCTCCATTGGCCCCCCGTTTGTTTCCCGGTAGAATTCAAAGTGCTAGTTATGACCTATAAAGCCCTATATGACTCAGTTTCAGGCAATCTGGCAGACTGTATCTCCCTGTATGTGCCTGCTTGGGCCCTGAGATCATCATCAGAGGTCCTTCTCTGAGTTCCATCATATTCACAAGCACAGTTAGTGGAGATATGAGAGAAGGCCCCTAGATTCTGGAACCCTTCACCGGAATACCAAAATGCCCCCTCCCTGCTGTCCTTCCATTGGCAGGCAAAAACCTATTTATTCCAACAAGCTTTTAATACAGAATTTTTTTAAGGAACAGGCAAGGGAGTGCTGTATTGTTTTAATCTGAACTGTTTTTAATAATTTTATAGCCTTTTTAATTGCATTTTATTCTTTTGACTAGAGATTTGAAGTGTTTTAATACTGTGACTTATTTCTTAATTCTATTTAATATTCATTTTGTGTGTTTTTAACTGTATTGCTCTTTTAAACTGTAAGCTGCCTTGAATTCCAATTTTGGGAGGAAAGTTCGATACTACTATTACTACTACTACTACTACAACTACAATAATAATAATAGCAGCAGCAGCAGCAATGGCAGCAGTATCAACTTGGGAATCTCCTATATTTTGGGTGATTTATGATCAAGTTTGGTAAGAGCCAGTGGTTGTAAAGTTAGAAACAAAGTAGACATCACAGTTTACATTGAAGGTAATACTGAGAGAATCAAAGATGGATGAGATTAAGATAGTCATTTTTTTCCTCCTTATCCTTGATTTCTTACCTTCCTCCTCTCTTAGAAGAGTTTCTGAATCCTAAGTTAACAGTACAATTCTTTTTATGTAAATCTACTCTAACTTGTTGCCTGGAGTCAAAGATGGAGACAGTAATTAACACTGGGACTTCAAGGCTGAAGGTAACACCATGACCAGTATCAACAGCGATCAGTACCATGGCTGGTATCAAAGTTGATGGAGCTGGAGATGCCATGCCGGAACATGAAATGGAAACTGGAGCAGTGGTACCCTGAAAAGCTTTAGTGACCAAATAAAGTTTTCAGATCAAGATCCCTATATTTGAGCAGAGATTCTGGACCACTAGATCCACTATGCTCAGAGTCTCTTCTCAAGAAGTTAGTTGAAGATAAAAGTGATGCTTTTGAACCCCTTGACTGGTGAATATTTTGCAGATGGAGAAAGTTTGGAACCTGTGGATCTCACTCAGACAAAACAGGCATGTAGAAAAACAATCTTTCATCCACGGGAGGCACAGAACTGTAAAGGCTATACACTCTTTGCACTGAAAGAGTATATAGCCTATTTAGTCCTACTTTGTCTTGAAGAGAAGCAATGGAGTTCACAAAGATAATGAAAGGCTCAGTAAGACAACCAAATGCAGACAAAGGAAGAAGGTATGAAAATACTCAGGACCCTGATGTTTAGGAAAACAGCAGAAATAATATTCCTCTCAATGCTATTATCAGCAATGAAAAGACACTGAAAGGAAGAAACTGAAATATGCTCAGGAATGTGCAGTGGAAGTGCGCTGGAGGCCCCCACCAAAACTGTACTCAGCTACAGAATGTTCTAGCTGTGTCTCTGTGCAGATGCAGGATTCATACATCCGAAACATAAACACAACGAAGAAGAAGCAGTGCTCTAGGCTAAGTTCTCAGAGAACTGTTGGATGTATAGATTTGGCCCTCTTGACAATTCATGGCCCCAAGACAGACAGAATTTAGCATCATTAATTCACTTTGGAATATTCCAACATCTGAATCCTAAAACTGCCATTATGGGTACAGTATTTCTTATACAGTCCTCCCCCCAACATTTGTAGGTTTCACTTTTGCAAATTTGATTATTCACAAGGTGCCTGCTTGCCTCGTCACCATTCTCCCCCTCCCATTTCCTGGCCTTTTCCCCAGGCACAGGGAGGGGGAAAGTTTCTTCACTCCCCTGCACTTTCCTGCTCATTGCCTGCATGAGCGTGCTGGCAGCAGCAGGCAGGAGGATGCAGGGAGGAAGATTTTCTCTTCCTTGCACTTCCCTGCCCGTCTCCCTAGTGGGCGTGCTGACAGCAGCCAGCAGGTGGGTGCAGGGAGGGAGATAATCTCCTCCTCGCACTCCCCCACCTGCCACCCTAGCAGGTGCACTGGCAGCAGCTGGCAGGAGGGTGCAGGGAGGAAGATCTGATTCTCCTGATTCTCTCACGATTTTTTGACATTCACAAGGGTTCTATGCCCTTAACCCTTGCAAATGCGGAGGGTCTACTGTATTTCTTCAGAGAAGCTGAAGGAGCTGAAAGTGAAACATCTTATCATTAAGACACAGATACATTTCTGTTTTGTTAGTCCATCTGCAATCTGAACATACACAAATTAAGACTAATTTTTGCATTCTTAGTGACGTGAATGTACAATAAAGCAAACACAGACAATTTCAAAGATTGAACAGCATGAGAGAGTGACAAATTAATTTTTTTTCATCAGTTGTGACACAACTGACAACTGTATCATCTATAACAATAAAAAGATGTCTAACTATATGCATGTATCTCCAACACAGCTCCAAGACCTTGCAACCTAGACTCAGTATGCATACAAAGGGAAAGTTAGGAGAACTCTTTTTTTTTAAAACGGATTAAATAATTTTTATTTTTTCTGAACAAAACACTAATGACAACTATTATTATTACCATCATCATTACCACCACTACCATCATCTTTATTTATATCCTGTCTTTTCTTCAGAGTTGAAGCTCAACACAGGTTACAATTTAAAATACGTACAATATAGCTAAAAATAAAATAAAATACAGAAGTCAATGTTAAAATACAATGTGGACAATATTAAAACAATTTAAAACATGCACATAAAAAGGATATCTAGCAGTTTAAAACAGTTCAGTAAAAACAATGCAGTATCTTCCAAAGCTCTTTCTTCAAAACACTTACGTTCTAAAAGCCTATTGGAAAAAGTCTTTTCAACAGAAAAACAGAAAGAGAGGAGCTATTCTGGCTTCCCTGTGAAGGGATTCGTAGACCTTAGGGGCGGCCACAGAAAGTGGCAAGACTGAGCAATTGGCCTCTCCTGAGGATCTTAGGGCGCTGGCAGGCTCATACAATGAAATATGGTCTGTCAGATAGCCTAGACTTAAGTCATACAGGGGTTTATAAGTCATAAATAGAACTTTGAATTCTGCCCAGAAACAAATTGGCACGCAGAAGAACTGTTCTAACAGGGGAACTGAAAAGCCCCAGTATCTTGCACCAGTTAATTCTCTACCTCCAGTTGAACCTTCACAGTCCTCTTCCATATAGAGCCCCATATAGAGCATGTTAGAGGTATACCTCAGCCAACGAAGCAGATGTGTTTCTGGACATTACTTCTGTAACAGAAAATTTGGAACTAGAAGCAAAAATAACATAGAAAGAAATTGGGATAAGTTCCTTCATCACGAAAACAGAGTACGTTCAACATAATCAGCAAGCATCTTATGCAAAACCAACAATATGGTATGTGAAATGAAACAACAAGGTCAGGAAAGTCTTGCATAAGAAAACTAAAACATTTTGAACCTTTTAGAAACCACATGAAAGTTTCTTCCAAAATGCATCCAAGGCTTTTTCTTTCACCAGTCACCACTTTTCTTACAATTTCCATTTAGGTTGCCGGCTTATAAACTGCAGCTGGTGAGGGAGACCTTTTCTCTATTTTGCTGTTCATGCATGCCCAGTAAGGGAATGAAGGCAACTGCTGTTTACTTTGCCTGTTGTAGGAAGGCAAGCACAGCTACAATAGGACTGGCTAGAGTGGAAACCCATTATTTCCCAGTGCAATTTTATTTGCACAGTTTACTGAAGACTGGGTGCTGCAACCTAATAGCAAAAGTCCATTTCTCCAGGCTTCCTTCACCATCCTCTCAATGCTGATGCTGCTAGAAAAGTTCCACCTAGACAGAGAACAGGGACGGAAAAAGATGGGACAGGTGTAAAATCTTCACAAAAAGAAGCTTCTTTGCCAGAAGTACCTCTGTATAATAATTCTAGTGGGATGTAACTAAGGCACGTACCACCATGGCCATTCACCCGCCAGGTTAAAAAGATTTTAAAAATTATACAAAGAGTAGATAAGATATAATATTTTAAAAGTTTTATTAAAAGCGTTATAAAACCACTGTATTTTATACACACACAGAGAAAGAGAAAAATATTTTATACCTTTATATAAAATATTCTCAAACAGAGATAAATACTGATAGTTATACATTTCTTTAGGGAAGAGGTGGGCAACTATGAGAGTATAGGAGGATCCATCAGCCCTCCCCTGAGACTTGGCATGCTGTATACCCCACCATGCCCACCCCTGCAAAAAAACATAAATGTCCCCAAGCATGCTCTAGGACAGGAGGGTATTTTTACCATATTTTAGGCCTCTAGAGGGCATTTTGGGGCATCATGAAGTAACAACTTTTTAAAAATTAGGAAAAAAAATGTTTTGACCACTGAGGAGGGCAGGGGTCCTCCAAACATGGTGGAAACACCCTCCACATTCCCTTGAGGTCATTCTAGGGCATTTTAGAGCAACCCACCTTTTTAATTTCCCCCTGGTGGAACCTGGGAGAAGATGCACTTTGCCCATCTGTGCATCAGAGTACTGTTAAGTATGTGCATCACTAATATTAGGAGTAAGCAATCTGGTGATCCAGGGACTATTTTTACAATCTCTGGGTCCTCTGGAGATTGCAACCACTTTAAAAATTAGGGTCACTTTTAGTTTTCTTCCCTAAAACTGTTTTTATTAAAATAAGGTAAGAAAGAGCACGGTCTGTTTTGTGGAAGAATTATGTTCCCCTTAGGTCCACCATTCTGTTGTTGGAGAGGGGGTTTGGGGGAAAAGCCCTCCAAACATAATTTGTTGAGATCTTTCCCTTATTGGACATGCCAAAGCACCTGGGATGAGGCATGAATCTCAACCCTGGGCCACATGGAGACTCGGCTTACTTAATCAAACCCTGTCTGAAAACTGCAGGAAAAGGAAAAAATGTATTACACAGGGAGGTTACTAAGGTGTTTCTAATACTTGCATAGTTGTGTAATTGGATAGTTTCTAATATTTTATCAGTAGTCAGATTTTTCAAGGGATTTCTTCTAAAAGCTTTTGCTTTCTAAACACCTAATCCAAAAGTATGTGAAACTGAAGCAAACACTTCTCATCTCAGTGTGCACCCTGTAAACAAAACAGCATGAGTATTTAGAAAATAAGTAGGTGGCTATATCTATGATCTGTGGAACACAGACTGTTATTAGGACTTTAATTTTAATCTCCTTGCTTCCTGTAGGACAGGTGAGAAAGAAACAACTGCAAGTGCCTTATCCTACCCTATTACTGAATTTGTTTCCTGGAAATATGCTTTAATGTTTTAGTTTTTAAATTATATTTAGTACATACAAAAGAGATACAACTTCAGAATTATGTCTTCCCCTTCTTACTGAATGGATCTTTATGGACAAAAAAAAAAAGCACAAGCAGGACCCACCGAGATTTTATATCATATACAGAAATATTACTGTGAACCTAAGCATTCTTTCATATTAATAGGATAGACAAATTCTAAGAATATACAAATATTTTTCATTCTTCCTTAGCCATGCCTTGAGTTATTTCTCTGCAAGTCTTGATTAAGTAGTAAAAGTAACATTTCATATATCAATTCTGGTGTATTTGGTTATGGTCTTGAAACATGTTTGCTTTAAGCTCCTTTGATCTGGCCTTGAAAAATTTCCCTCAGGATGACAAGACTTGCCAACAAATGTAAATCTTGTTCAGTGTGTCTTCAAACGTCTTTAAAACATCTGATGAAGCAAACTGTTTCTGAATGTAGTATTATGCAAAGTTTGCCTTCACCCAAGCAAAAGGAGCTCTATCTTACTTTTGTAAGAGCTTTAAATGTACAACATTTACACATGTCAAAGCCTTTGGCAAAATAAATGCTTCCAATAGGGAAAATAAGAACAGGTTGCTTACCTGTAACTGTAGTTCTTTGAGTGGTCATCTGTGCCCTTGCACAAATGAATTTTCATGCCAGTGCAGAGACCCAATCAGAATTTTCCAGAGCTGAGTAGCTTGGCAAAAACTCCACCTCCCCTTTCTACTGTGCATGTCCATGTCCTAGCCCACTAAAATTATTATCCCCTCAGTACTGAAGTCTGAAGAGAAAATGTAACAGGGATCTGAAAGAGAAGAAGGTACGGTGGCTTGTCCGAGGGCACAGATGACCACTCAAAGAACCACAGTCATGGCTAAACAACCTCTCCTTCTTCTTCTTTGCTGTCTCTGTGCCTCACACAAATCGGTGACTGCAAAGCTTACCAAAGGATGGTGTGTCACTTGACTGGAGAATAGTGGAAAGAACAGCACAGTCAAATTGGTCATCTGCCCCAGCTCCAAAGTCTAGTCTGTCCTGCTGAATGAATGTAGATGGCTGAGACCATGTTGCAACTTTACAAAGTTCAAGCAAAGGTAACCACAGAGTAGATCCACAGAGGAAGCCACAGCTCTCATACAGTATGCCCTAAGGCCAAGAGGGACAGGCTGCTTTATGAATTCATAGTCTCTACCACCCACTTCAACAGTTGCTGAGAAGATGTTCGTAGCACTCTTTTGGACCATCCATAAAAAACATGTTTGAGCAACAAAAAATAACTGCACACTGAACACACAAGGCTAATGCTCAAAGGACATCCAAAAGTCAAGCACCTCATCCAAAGGTGATAACAGCTGCAGCAAAACAGTATGTAGCACAATGTCCTTATTCAAATGAAACTGAGAGACCACTTTAGGGTGGAAAGTAACATCCAGAGGATGACCTTGTCCCAGTGAAAAGAAAGGAAAGGTTCATCACATCATAAAGTTGCAAGCTCATTTACTTGCCTCTCAGAAGCAACCATGAAACAGGAAACCACCTTCAGAGCAAGAAGATGTTCATCTACAGACACAAAAGGTTTCAAGGTCCTGTACATTAATTGTGATAGGACCAACAACAGAGACCATGGAGTTGGAGAGATGTGCTAGACCACTGAGGAACCTCTTCACTACCAGAGCCAAGGAAAAAGTAACAGGTGATGATGACGTTGGTTAATGAGCTACCATTGCAGCTAAATACTTTTTCAATGAGGAAAATGCAAGACCCCCTCTCCTGAAGTTGTAGCATGAAGTGTATGACTGTGGATACTTTTGTCGGAAGACACTCTTCAAATCTGGAAGATGCAAATGAGCAAAACCTCTTCCACTTATTATCTTATAACATTTTAATAGATTCTTTCCTAGAAGCTGCCAAGATCACTGTTAACCAAGGAGAGTTTGTGGAACTATCGTCCAAGCCATTAGCCTCAACATCTTGACACATCAGAGTTGAAGGACCTGCCCTTGGGAGTGTGATAGTAGATAGAATGTGGAGGAACATATGATGCAGAGCTCTCTAGACAAGTTGGAAAGTGTGACAAATTAGAAATGTCTGAGCCAGTATTGTGCCACTAGTACTGCATCAGACCTGTCTCTGTAGAGTTTTGCTATCATCTTCCCAATAACAGAAAGGGAGGAAAACACACATCTCTCAGAAACCCTTCTTCTTTCCCTGCTCTGGAGCAGAAGCAGGAACACTTTTTGTTGGCTGAGGTTGCAAAGAGATCTATGTGAGATCTCTCCCAAGTAGAAGTGATGAAGTGAAAGACCTTGTGTGATGGAGACAACTCATGTTGGAGAATGCAAAAGTGACTGGATGAATCCACCAACAGATTCTCTGCCTCTGCAAGATGAATATGCCTCCTGGTGCACCAGTCTCAAAATGCCATAGTCAGACTGAGTAACACCATGGAATGTGTCCCATCTTGTTTGCTGATAAAGCAAACTGTTGTCATGTTATCCGAAGTGACTTGAATGGCCCTCCCCAGCAATTCTCTCTCAAAGCACAAAAGACTTCGATAACGGGAAGGAGTTCCAGTGCATTGCTAGGAAATCTGAATCTTGAGTTGACCAGTGTCCTGAACCACCATGCTTCCAAAGTGTGCTCCCCAGACCGTTAGAGAGGCATCTGTAGTGACCATACAAGATGGGTCCGGAGGCCTGAATGGTATGCCCAAAAGGATATTCAAAAGTCTTGTCCACCAAAAGAGGGACTGAAGCACATGGGAAGGTAGAGTTAACCTCTTACATGATCTTGAAAAGGGTTAAAGTGTCTGATAAGCCTGTGCTGAAGAGAGTAGAATCTGAGATACACCAGTATATAAGCAACATAGTAGCAACCATGAGGCTGAGAAGTTTCCAAATTGTAAGAGGAGAGCATCGACAATGCAACAGTATAACCTGGACCTTACCTCTGAGTGCCTTTGCATTGTCGATTTGATTTACATTGATTTACACCATTACATTGTATTTTTTGTATTTTACCTGGATAATTTGTCTTGCAATTGTATGGTTTAGCTTTACTGTTCCTTCCTTCCCTCTGACAATTGTCTAGGTATGGGGAAATCTGTACTCCTTAAGTCCTGAGAAAGTAAATTATTACCACCATACATTTGGTGAAGACTCTCAGGACTGTAGAGAAACTAAAGGAGAGGCCTTTGTATTGGTAGAGGTCCTTGTTAATAGTGAACCTGCAAAATTTGGAATGTTGAGGCCCTATGCCGATGTGGAAGTAAGTATTCCAGAGATCTATTGATGCAAACCAGTCTCCATTCTGGAGTGCAGTGTTACCATTTTTTAATTTTCATGGTTGTATGTGTCAGTTGATATCATGAAGGCGTGAAATAGGATTCAGTCCACCATGCCTCTTTGGGATCACAAAATATCAGGAAAAATACCTGTTCATTCTGAATCAATCTGGAATCTTTACTATGGCATCATTCTGTAGTAGGGTGGTATTCTCATCTACCAGAACTCTTGATGGAGTAGAAGTAGGATCAAAGACACCAACAGGTCAAATACTTAAAAATTCTAAGGCACAATCCCGATGAACAGTGGTGAGAACCCAAGAGTCTGTGCTGATGTTGTCAGGTGCTGTAATGGTGGTATAGTTCTGGAGATGAAACGGGCCTGTGAGGTGAAAGGTTGGATGTGGAAAATGCAGTCGAAGTTGAGACCTTGACAAGGCAGTAGATTTTTGGAAGATGCCAGTTGATAACATTGTTACCTAAACGGGTGCCATTATTGAGATGTGGATTGGAGAGAAGAGGTATGTGAAAATCTGTACAGCAATTCAGACCTTGAAAAGGAAAATGAAGAGAGGTGTTTCCACAAAGATTGATGAGGTTATTGGTGTTGCATGCCAAAACCCATCTTCCTGGCTGTTATCCTGGCCTTGAAAAGATGGTCTATAGCCTCATCTGTTTTCACATTGAAGAGGCCTTCTCCATCAAATGGGAGATCTTCAATATGACGCTTGATATGCTCTGGCAGTCCAGCAGAGCGCAGCCATGCATAGCGACGGAGTGTAACTGCTCCTGACATTACCTTAGCAGCACAGTCAGCAGAATGACGAGCTGATTGTATTTGTTGGGCTGCCAAGAACTGGGCTTCTTGTTGGAAGAGAAGAGCTGCATTCCTTTGTTCATCTGGAAGATAAGGGATGAAAGGTAGCATCTTCTCCCACAAGAAGCGCTGGTAGGCAGACATACATGCCTGCATGTTCGCCACCTGGACAACAAGTGCTGCTGAAGAATAGAAGTGCTTCCCAAAGATGTCCAAGCGTCTGCCTTCCCGATCAGCAGGTGCTGAACGTGATCTCTTACCATGCCTAGATTGAGACGCCTCAATCACAATGGAATTTGGTGAAGGATGAGTGAAAAGAAAGGAAGCGCCCTCCTGCTGAGTCCTATATAGATTCTCCAGACGGCGAGGGACTGGTAGTAATGAAGCTGGCTTGAACCATGACTGCTTGAGCACATCTTGGAGAGCTGGCAAGAACGGGATTGTGGCTGGTGTGGATGCTTGTGAATCCACCATTTGGAAGACTGGGTCAGAAACTGGAGCTGGTGGAACTTGCACATCCAGACCTAGGGCTTTTGCCATACGCTGAACCATTTCTGCAAACATCTCTACATCTTCTGGAGGTGGTGATGGGGTAGTATCTTCTATGGTAGCTGTAGGAGAGGAAGTAAGGGAAGAAAGTGATGCTGAAGAAGAAGAATCTGAATCGCAGTCATCATCAGAGGTGCCAGGTGAAACAGTTTCTTCAGGATCATGAGTAGATGAAGGAACTACAGTGGTGGCAGTTACTGCAGATGGATGTGAAATGGAAGGAAGTACTGTAGCAGCAGTGGATACTGATGAGCAAGGGATTACAGCAAGAAATAATCTAAGAACAAGAGAAAGAGAACAAGATAAAGTTAAATGGGAACTACTCAACCACACAGAATACACGAGAGAAGTTACTCTGTCAGTGGATGAAGAGAAACTGAGGTGACAGTGGCTTTGGCAGGCTAGGACATGTGCGTTAAATAGGGAAGGTGGAATCCCTACTCAGCTCTGGAACATTCCAATTGGATCTCTGGAATGAAAATCCATTTGTGTGAGGCACAGAGTCCATAAAGAAGAAGCTGGCTTGCCAATGGCTACAACTGCATGCCTCAACATCAGTCTCACTGCCCTACCCACTTTAACGAGCAGCATATGAAATTCATGGGTTCATCATAAAGCAACAGGCAACGTGAAGGCACCCACACACACACATGTAAGTATTGAGAAGCATGGTGTCTGCAATTTGGCAGCACAAGACAAGAGATAAATAGCAGCCACCTTTAATGGTGGAGGAGCACTTCTCATTCAAAGACAATCAGATCCAGCAGTATGGAAAAGGAGCTGCTCAGAGCCCTTGCCAAAACTAAGTTTGAATGTAAGATCTCATCCTTCTTCCCCCTCCCTTGGTTCACCTTGATCATCCTTGTTAAGACAGATGTATGTCTCTGAATAGCTCAGTCTCAAATGAAAACATCATCACTTAAAGTACTGTTATAAATGGAATTAGTTTTGTGATCCTCAGAATCTGACCTAAAATAGTCAGACTAAAATCTAGCATGGAGTTGGACACATGTAAGCCTGTGTATCCAACGTAGTTATTGTCATGCTGAACTGTTATCAGAATATGAGGCGGGGGGACTTCAGAGTGTTTTCATCTGTATAGGATGCACCTGCAGCTCTATGAATCTTTCTTCAGCTTTGGAGCAAACAGATATTCAGCTAAAGAGATACAGTACGTGAAAGGAGTATCATTTGTACTACAAAATGGGGCTTACAAAAATAGTTAGCATTTATATTGTGCTTTAGAGTTCACAAATCTATATTATTTTATCTATAGCATTATTATTTTATCTATATTATCTATACTCTTTTGTTGTATCTTTACAACAACCCTGCATAGCAGATCAGTATTCTTATCCACATATTGCAGACAGAAGCTGAAGCTGAGAGATAGTGACTTGCCTAAGGCCGTCTAGGGAGTTCATGGCACAAGCAAAAATCGACCATCAATATCCAAAACAAACTTTTAGTCATTAGATTACAACTGCTCTCACAAGTTATTTTCCCCCAAAAATCATATATATTTATATTTAACTATTATTTTACAGGGATTTGACTCTAAACTACAAAGTTAATGCAAAATTAGCTAAGAACTATTAACTTTGGTGCTTATTGTTTGTTAGCCTTGTTTTTTACAAACCTTTTGGGGGAGTTATTAAAGCCACAGTTTTGATGGTCCATTAAACCCTTAATTCATGAGATAAAAATTCTCACTCTCTCTTTTAAAATCCCTAAATTAGCAAACAAGATACCAAATAATATATGCTATAAGCATAGGTCTTCTCTGAAAAGCCAGGCTCTTCAAGCACTTCAGCTGCGATATAAGCCACTGAGCCATGGCCAATACAAGCTAATTTGAATAATCAATATGACAACCTTATTTTTCTAATGCAAACAGGATTGATACAGTAAGGTGTCTCACTGCCACATCACAGTCATGGCCTCCTTTAACCCATAATTAGATTTAGGTGATTATCCCTGCTCTTCCTTACAAGTGTACAGCTCGGATAAGGGATGACAAAAGCTATCTGCCACTTATTTATCCTTTGCAGACGGTAGGTTATCCAGAGAGATAGAGGGTAAGATCTTCAAACAATTGTTATTCATATCATCTACAGTTTGAGATAGTCACAGCCTCCATACGTGCTAAGTGAAAATAGCCTAAAGCAGTAGGTACATGATGGATGCTTAAGAACATCAGGGTAACACAGACAGAAATTCAAGGTGATGTTAGCCAAATTATGCTTAACTTTAAATTGGCTATCATGAAAAAGTATAAGGCCATGATTTCCCATTACACACAAGCAATGTCTAATTTTCACTCTATTTTTTCTCTTTCAATTTTTATATTCAAGGTTCAAATTGGTTTCATAGATATATTTTTAAAATATAGCCAAAATTTAGTTTCACCAGAATTATAGCATTAAAGTGAACACGGATAGAAATGGTCTAGATAGAAATGTAATCGCATTTAATTTATAATTCTTCTTATCGCAAGCATTTAAGCTGCAATGCTAATATTTAAACAAAATTATAGCCATTATTCATTTTGTTATGCCTAATATTAAAGCTAATAAGATATAAAAGTATAATCACGTTAGTTATATTTGTACTGCATTACATAATGGAGAATCAGCTTAAATAAAAGCACAAGTAAAAAGTAACAGACAAGTAGCACATATAAAGCCAACATACTTCCTCTGACAGAGAATTATCCTATATCGAAAATGCTATGCCTGGACTAAGATCTGTACCAAAAACTGCAATTAACTGAAAGTAATACAATGGCTCTGACCAGTGCATAGCTGGACTTATTTCTGTGTTTTCTGCCAATGTTGTTGATATAGTTGCTGTTTCACTCAGTTCACTACCACCAGCTTCCAATTAAACCACGACACTAATCAGACTTTATTCTCAATCTATTCAACAGGATTAGATGCTTAGGAATAATTATGTCATAGCAATAGGAACTACTTCTTCAAGAATTTATCGACCACTTTGGGGGACACTTGCTACTTCAAAATCACTGAGTAACAGAACTCTTCTACTGGCATTTTTCCAACTTGAAACTGCATGTTACCAACAACACTGGGCTGCCTAAGAGTTACAAACCCAATAATAAACTTTTAAAAGTAACCCAGATATTAACTATGATCTATATTTACTCAAGGCACCATTATCACAAAATCCAGTGCATTGGCAAGGAATTAGGAATGGGAGTTGACACCCTGCCCTGTATAGTACTCTTGCAGCAGCATTTCACAGCTGGGCCTCTTACACAGCTTAGTTGGTGCCAGGTAACCACAGGTGCTGATGTAAACTACAGCCTACAGGTGTCTGGTGCTGTTTACTTCATACCTATATTCTCCTATGGGTATAATATCACTTTCTCTCCTTCTTTATGGAGATAGAGACTTCTTTATCTAACAGAAGCAATTTATTTCCAAGCCTGCATTTCCAATAACAGTTACAAGAATACAGAGGGACACAGAGAAGCATCCACTTGGTCCGGATGGAGGAAGTGTACAGCCTGTCAAGAGGCTCACCAGCCCATAAAACAATGTTTTATTCTCTGTGGAATAAATGAATAAATGTTACATCTGCAGTGAAGAATTTCAACAGTTAAGGAGGAGGTGGGTAACTATGCAGGTGTCAGGCGTCAACTCCATGGACCATATCCCTGACAGCATCTAAAAATGCCCCCATTTTTGGCCAGTGTTGTTGTTGCAGTTGCTTTAGTTGTGTGCCTTCAAGCAATTTCCAACTGATGACAACCCTAAGGCAAAACGATCATAGGGTTTCCTTGGCAAGCTTTGTTTAGAGGGGGTTTGCTTTTGCCTTCCTCTGAGACTGTGCATGACTTGCCCAAAGTCACCCAGTGGGTTTCCATGGCTGAGCAGGGATTTGAAACCTGAGATGAGAGGACTGGCACAATTTTGGAGAGTAAATGATCCAAAAAATCACGGTGAAAGGTTTTTTTAAAAATTAAAGTTTGGGAGTTTGGGGAGGCTGGTGAGGAGCTCGAGGATTCACAAATGTGAAATCTGGGGAACAGATACACAGATTGCAGTTTTTCTACCCCTAAGCAAAGGGATTTGTTTGCATAAGCTTTATTTGCATTTATTAATCATATCTAGCATCCATAAATCAACCATATATATTTGGTTATATTATATTAACCAAGTGACTTCTTAAAATTTTGGTAATCCCAAAATATGGCTAGACTGGAACCCGAGTGGATCAGGTCCTGAAGAACTGGTACAGTCAGTATCACTAGTCACACTATCAAGGGATCATGCAAGTGTCCTAATATAACACACAACATCATTTGCCATGCTTCATCTGCCGTCTATAAAGTCCATTCAGGCCACTCTGTATGTAACCAGATGTTACAGAGAAGATCTAGTGCTGATAATTTAAGCTACCTCATCTTTCTTCCTCTATTAGGGACCTATAATGTATTTACACAAGAAACTACAGCCACCATTATCTTCTGCCCTGGTTAAGGCTGCAATATTTCATTCACTGACATGGACAGTTTACTGATTCTTTCCATAGTTTCCCTTAGATTTTTACAGTTGTTAGTTGAACTGAGTATCTGGTATGCTGCAGTTAATTGCAGGTAATGCTATTTTAAGAGTGCTTTCAGTGTGTGCATGTATGTGTGCGCATATATTCAAGTCACCTGTCAAATTATGGAGACTCAGTGAATTTCATAGGATTTTCTTAGGCAAAGAACACTCAGAGGTGGTTTTGACAGTTACTTACTCTGAAATATAGCCTATAGCACCTGATACTCATTGGCAGTCTCTCATCCAAGTACTAACCAGGGTTTTCAATACCTGTTTCATTTTCACCCTGATTACTTCCAATCCACAGCAGGCCTGAACAACTTAAGAACCATCACACTCAATGCAGCCTATCAAATATGTACTTTGTATATCTCTATACCTGAATATTCCTCCCCATACCAGTACTTCCAGTTCATGGCAGGAAGGTAAGCTCAAGAGGTTAATCATGCTCTCACCCTTTATATTCAGCTTGATCAGCTACAAATTGTGCAGGTGGATTTAATATAATCCTGCAAGTAATGTGCCATTTGTCACATTTTCATGGAAACATGTGTGTATACTAATAAATCATCTGACATTATTCTGAATTTGTTTGCAGCCCAGATTCAATGAATAAAGTGAATATATACACATATGTATAAATAAAAATGTCAATTTCTTTTGAAATATCCTATCTTTTTCACTCATATGCACAGTTTTAAAGGTTAAACAATATAGTTTCTGAAAAAATAAAAGCATCTAACTTCAAGGATCAATAGACTAGTTATTACACTTTAACAATACTGAAGGATGAAGGGGAAGGAAACAGAGAAAAAGTCTAACCCTGTTTTACTGCTACATATTACTACAAAAATGTTGCCTCTTCCAGTGAATGATTGTTAGGAACTCTTCTGCTTTGGTTGCGTGACAGCAGAATTTTGGGCACATGTTTAGATGATTACTGTATCTCTGCAGTTCAGTATCTGGAGGGTTTCTGAATGCTACTCTAACTACTTAAAGCCAGTAAAGAGATTACAGCTCACACTAACGGGATTTTCACAGCTCCATATCATTCAGTTTGGATTCTTCATACACAGATTAAAAGGGTCCAGTCAAACAATAGCCAGCTGCTTTTAAAATGCAAGGTACTTGGGGTGTTGAAAATGTCCATTTAGGTTTTTAAAATCCCTTTTTAGGTGGGGAAATCTTTTCTTAAAGGAATTATTTTAAAAAATAACTCCACAATAATTCCAATTACAGTATTATGAAGAAAAAACAATGAGTGCTAGAAACTGTGAGAGACCTGTCATTCTCAAATTTGCAAGCAATTTACAACAATATGTTTCCAAAAAGGACTCCAAATAAGTGGAAAAAAATCTTTTGGTAAACAAGAAAAAACAAATTTGATTTGTAATTAAAATGTATTAAAATACTCAAAAATATTAATGGGAATAAGAATTTTAAAATTCAGTGCATATTTACATCAAACTCTCATAACCCAAACATATACATTCCCCATAAACAAATTAGAATTAGATTAGCTAAAAACACAGCCTTCTTCCATTGCGAGCAAATATATGACCAGGAATGAAGTGATAAACAAACACATTCATACTTGCAGTGCAACAGTACCAAATGACAATATGAGATCATATAAACAATGAGGAAATCTTACTCTGGAACTTTTTAGAAAGGCTAGCAACCTTCTCATGGCATCACCTTTCTGCAGTGGTGGGACTGTATGCTCCTGTGAGGTAAGGGGCTATACTGATGATAGCAATGCTTCCAGTGAGGCCCCCATGTCAGACAGACTTCTTCTGAGAAATCAAAATCAAAAAACAGCAGTGGTAGCACAGCTAATAACTGCTAATAATGCACAGAAGTAGGCATGGTAAGCCCCTTTTAAAAGTCTTTCATCATGAAAATCCAATGATGAGACAACCCAAAATGAAACAAGAGACAGTGCCAGAAAATGATATTCCCAGGTCCGATGGCACACAACAAGCTACTGAGTTATAACAGAGGAAAACTACGAGTAGCTCTGTTGCTAATGACACAACTCAACTCAAGCCAAAGGAACATTCAGCTTTGACATATTTAGGGGTGAAAGGAAATTCTGAAGCTACACAACACATATTATGGGAACATGGAATGTGAGAAGCATGAATCAGGGGAAGCTAGACTCTGGAAAACAAGAAATGGAACATATAAACACTGCAATACTTAGGGTGAGAAACCTAAATTGGATGGCAAGGGGACATTTCGAGTCAAATAATTACACAGTGCTTTAAACAAGAAATGAAAATCTAAGATGAGATGAGATAATCTTAACAGTGATCCAAGATGTAATAAAAGTAGTCAAAGGATATAATGCAAATTCTGACCGAATCATATCAATAAGACTTCAGGGAAAATCTATCTATATAACCATAACCCAAGTTTATGTTCCAACTACAGAGGCAGAAAAAGAACAAATTGAAAGAGTCTGTGCTGGAATCCAGGGGCAAATTGATTGTACACCAAAACAGGACTTCTCGTTAATCACAGGAGATTGGTATGCAAAAAAAAAAACAGAAACAGAAACAGAGCAGAAACAAAGATTGTAGGAAAATTTGGCATAGGATCAAGAAGAAAAGCAGGAAAGCAACTGACTGAATTTTGCAATGCCAACATTTGTTCCTCACACAAATATGCTTCAAACAACCAAGGAAGTGATTTTGAAATCCAAATAGACTACATAACTGAAGCAGAAGATGCAGAAGCTCCATTGTCTCTGCAAAAACAAGACCAGGAGCAGACTGTGGCACAGACAATGAACTGCTACTGTCAAAAATGAGAAAAAAGCTAAAGAACATTAAACCAACCAGTGTAACAAAATTCAACCTGAAGAATATCCCCACAGAATTTAAAAAAAATGTGAAAAATAGATTTGCAATATTAAGCCAAATTGACTGGGAGCTAGAACATCTATGGACTGAAGCCAGGCAAGTTAAAAAGTAGAATACAGATATTCTTTTAAAATTATTAAATAACCACACACAGCTATCATTTGTACAGTTTTCCCTTTACGTTTTGCACCTCCCTTTATTTCTGATCAGTTGTTCCTTCTTCCTTCTTTGCATTTTCTCAGTGTTTTAAACATATTTTCAGGATACTGCATTTCTCTTATTGGTCTCCTGAGGCAACAGGAGGCAAAACCTCCACCTTCTATCTGTCTTTCCATTTATAAGCATTGCCTCCTATGAAACTGTGCTCATTGTATACTTGAGGAAGGAACAGGTCACAGAAAAGCCTCTGTTAGGCTACTTTAAATGTTGCATATAAGGTTAGTGTAAAGCTAGCAAGACTGTCCTGTTCTAGTGGATAATTCGCAGGTTATTTGCAGTTGGGTAAATGTCGAGTTCTACAGCCAGAGTGTGCTCTTCAACAATCTCAGAGAGAGCCAGATTTGACTTGAGTGTGCAACACTGAATCTTTCTCTTTCCATCTCGTTTCCAAAAGTCTTATTTTTGCCCATTCCTTTTATTCAGCACCATTATAAAAACACAATTTTTGTATTGAGTTTGAGCCACCTTTTAAGGTTAGCAATTTCAAACCCCTGACACTTCAGTTTTATGAACACGAAAGACAATCCATCTGCTTAAAGTCAAGATCCTCAAGTGGCCTACAAGAAACACGCTTACACAAGAAAACTGAATTAACTGAAAATTATTGCTTTCTTGAATATCTCCAAAACCTGATTTGATAGTCTTTCTGTGTTGTTTCATTATGGTCTTCTTCTTAATATAAAGTGTTTGTTCCAGGATTTTCTGATAATTTCCTAAAGAGAGAGCCTTATGTCAAATTGTATATCATACTAAGTCTAAACACCTCTTTTACAAAAGACAAAAATCAGCATTTAAAATGTTTCCCAAACTATATTCAGGGTGCTGGTTTAAATATTTCAAACCCTTAACGATATGAGACTTCAAGACATGAAAGTTTGCCTCTCCCTATATACAGACCTGCTTGAATACTGTCTCATCAGTGGTAGCAATACGCTCTATAGACATACAGGACAGGGCCATTTCTGTTGTGGCACCCTGGTGATGAAACACTCTCGCTGTTTGGCACTGATGTTGACTTCATTTTGGTGCCAAGCTTTAAAAAAAAATCTATGCTAGAAGTGTATCTTTTCACATTTTTAAATTATTTAAATTATTTTCAACAAAGAAGATCACCTACTATTTTAGACCACTTTAAATTGTTTTAAATTGCTCTTTTTTATTGTATAAAATTATTCTTTGTCCGTATGCTGTCCTGAAACCATATGAACTAGGGTGGGATACAACTATGGTACCAAGTCCATGTTATTTTGCAAATTGTATCTCCCTATATGAGCCATCAAAGACCAAGAAATCAACAGAAGGTGATCTCTCACAAATATGGCTGGTAAGGATGCAAGAGAGAGCCTTTACAGTGGCTGGCTCTAGACTGTGGAACTCCCTTCCAACAGAAGCCAGAATGATCCCCTCCCTGCTGTCTTTCTATTGCCAGGCAAAGTCCTTTTTCTTCTGGCAGGCTTTAAAAATGGTAAGTTTTTAAAGAATGGAATGAGGGTGCTGTATTGTTTTAGAATAACCTGTTTTACAGCTTTTTAAATCTTTTAATAGTACTTTATCTTTTGAAGTGTAGTTTTAAATTATTTTAATATAGTCAAAAGATTAAGCCTACTTTAATGTTCACTTTTTGTCAGTTTTTAGATGTATTGTGCTTTTAAACTGCAAGTCAATTTGAGTCCCAATTTTGGGAGAAAGGCGGGATACAAGAAAATGTAAAATAACAATATTTTACTAAATAAATAAAACAGATTTCCTTTCATCATAGATTTCCTTTCATTATTCTTTTCATCAATCTTATTTTTTATTAGTATTTTTATTAGCATCACTAGCATTTGTAGTAGGATTGGTTTTTATAGCTACTTGTAAGAAAGAATGATTGGCCACTGAGTCCAGCCAGACACAATATACTGAACCTTATCAATCTTCAAATCAATTGAAACTGATTCTGGTTTACCAGAATACAAGCAACCAATCAATATTTTCACAATAAAATAATGTTTTCAGGTTCATTTTACTGTGGTTCATCAGCCTATAAACATTTTGAAAATCATATAACCATATTATGGAATATAAGTATATCATTACATTAGACATATTCTGACCACAAATGCTGACCCCTTATCTTGTAGTATTTCGAAAAATCATTACACAAGTACAGCTGCATCACCATTTCTCTTACTTTCTCCAACTCTTTATCAGATTCTCTAACTAGTTTCCATATCCATGACCTTCCAGAAAATGGCTATCCTGATTATCATAGGACACGTTTTCCACATCACCAATCATCTTCACTGCTGTATTGTTTGAACAGATGAGCTCAGCAGTATGGTAATTCTGAATATCCCATCAGAGAGTTAGAAATTTCTATCAAAAAGAGTAAAGCAAGGCAAAGTGAGGTTAAAAAAAGGTTCAGGATTCATACAGCACCCTGGACAGCTCCACATGGAGCTCTACCTGAGTATGTATTAAGTGCAGTGTTAGAATGTTGCTTCAGTACCAGTGGATGTCACACTTGAGTCTCAAGTAGTGCTGAGGCTCCAGTAGGGTGACAAGCTCTGCTTGTCTGTCCTGCTTTAGCCTGTCCTGCTTTAATAAGCAGAGATTCTAGTGGAACATGGGAGACTGGTTCCTGGATTGGAGTCTTCATGTCAGAGGAGATCATGATCTTCTCAGTCAAAGATATACTGGCACAAACAGGTTCTTCTTGCACCAGAGGAGAGAACTGATGGGCATGTATGAAAAGTAAAAGCAAACCAGGAGACAAAGGCCCACATGCTAACAAATGTTCACTTGCTTTATTTGTTGTAAAAGCCCAAGCAAAGAGTTTAAAGGTCCATTTCTTTGAAGAGTGTATTATATAACTCCAGAAATGTCTACGTAAAGTGTGGCCCCTGAGGAAGGCCAACTTTGATAGAGGCTGAAATGCTTTTAAAACAAATAAAGCAAGTGATAATTTATCAGCACATGGAGCTTCGTCTCCTGTTTTGCTTTTATTCTTTCTTGCACCAGCAACTACAAAATAGAAGGGGCACTTGTGGCTAAAAGTATCCCACTCTGACCCTTCTTCCAAGGCCAAGTTCATCACTCCATAACAGAAAATTAGCCCCTAGAGTCATGGCTGAATTAACCTCTGGTGCTTCGATTTTTCTACAATGTGATAGCATATTACGATACAGACAAAAAACCTTCAGAATCAAAGTAGGAACCGACTCTAGCACTTCTCCCAGTTATCTGAATTCCATAATATTAACTACTTCATTTGAAAATCTCAAAACATATCACAGAATTCTTCATATTTCTTGCTACACAAGTCTTAGAATGAGAGTAAAAACAGGAGAACAACCTTTGACTTCATGGTCACCTTGTAAGTTGACAAGAAGGGAGAAAAATCAAGGCTCACTGATGGCATCAAGCAGTTTTCCTGTCTTTTTTAATCAGAGCAAAGAAAGGGACAATTATGAGTACAATTCATCCAAATGGGAAGCCCAGTTTAAAAGACATCTTGCGCTTCTAACTGTGAGGATATGCCATGTCCAAATTAAAGTGATGAAGGGTAATGTTAAGGAAATTTTCATGGCAATATTTCATCTGTACCTGGCTCATTTTAAAGAAAGCAATGGACCCTGACAGAGTTCGTGAAACACACCTTTGGCCATCAGTGACCTGGACTGTATTCAGCTTTAGACCAAAAGAAACAAAACACAGGGATATTACCAATGGCAAGGAGAAAACCAAATCTTCAATTCCATTGCAAAAACAATTGGATTTGCTATACAAGCTCTTCATGAAAATTATTACATGTTTAGGACTTCAGAAAGAGAAAACAATGTGGTACAAAACTAACATATTAAAAGACAACAATGCAATGTTTTTTATCTGAGCTGGTTTTAAACTAAGAAATCACCTATAAAAAGCCAGAGTTTTCCCCTTAAATTTCCTTTGGATCACCTCCCTCCACTTCATTTGTAACTAAAAATACATCAAGTTTATTAATTAGTTACAACAGATTACAACATTAGAGTGTTCCAACCTTAACTAATCTATTATTTCAACTGACATCAAAACAACTTATGGAATTCTGTATTGTAGCACTTCTGATTCCAAAAAGCATATAAAATTTACCCATCTACTTATTTTTCCTTATTATGCTAGAAAGGGAAAGTTGTTCTGGAATGTACAGGAAAGAGGCCACATTGAATTCTAACTTTCTACAGGACCATGTCATAGGAAACCAAAGGAAATGTGATTACTCGATGGAGACTTCAGTTACACTTCCTCTGAAACCATGTTTGGAAAGAAAAGGGGCTTTTTATGATCATAGTTGGTCTACCTTGGTACTAGAGATGTAATCCCATTAAGAATTCCAAGCAGAGAAAGGTTCCGGGGTTCTGTCATTGCTGTTTCTTTTCTCTGAACTTCTGTGCTGCAGGAGCTACACATCATTCCTAAGTTGTTCATGCTACACTTGGGAACTTCCAAAGGTAACAAAGTTCTTATAATGGTCATGCCTTTTTTGTCCTTAGCTGTGACTCGTTTTGTGGCAGTTTGATATTTGTACAGAATCGTAAAAAGATTATTTGATGCAAAATATCTTCATCTAACAAATAGTTTAAGAAGTTCATGGTCACCTATGACAAATTAACAGTCAGTTGGTAACTGCTGAGAATTAAGTAATTGTCTAGAAAATCTCAAAAACATCATCATGTAATAGGGTGAGCTGCTCATTTATTTAAAATTCAGCGACCATGTTAACATACTGTGCGTTTCAACTTGGAAGAACCATGTAAAAGAAACTTGGACGAAAAATTTACTTAAAGCTATATATGCAAAACATGCAAACTTTAGAGAGAATCCTCAGTTCTTAATTAATCAAACAGTGCTGCTGCTGCTTTAGTTTAAGAGTGCTAGATTATTTTAGAGGTATGTTTCAACCAGTCAAACATTTAATCTTTGCTAGCCGTGAAAGACAACAAGATCTCTTTAGAACCTCTCGTCTTTTCCAATAAATTTTGCATAGAAACATGTTGCCCGAGCAGAGAGTTGCCTGCTGTCACATTGGAAGTATGATAAATGTTTAATGAAAACAACACCACACAGCTTGGTGTCAGACAACAGCTATCACACAGACCCACTTTGATCTAAACAGGCACTTAAAAGGAGTTCTGAGCATGCTTTCTACGACAGAATTCTTATAACCTATATGCAAATTAGGCAAAATTAGCATAAATGACTTCCTGCTGCAGAAAGTACTAAGAGGTAAAGAAAAATGACAAGCTCCAAGAGTGTATGACTGCTGTCAACTAAGAACAGTCCAACAGTCTTTGTTTACTTACTTACTTATTGTCTTCTGTCAAGAGCTGAAAGCTTATTATCAGGCATTTACTTAAAAAATCGTGGTTAGCAGAAGCCACCAAACAACTAATACCTATTAGTTATATAACAAATCCAATCATAATAAAAAGAACTAATATCAACCAGAAAATATTAGTTAAAACAAATTTCCATGGCAAGTTCTTCATAGGGAACCGACCAAAAAAGATGGCCAATGGCAAAGGAGTTAGGTGCTGATATTTTAGAGATTTGTTCACACTAGAGAACCACATCAATTCCTATGGTATACAAAGATGAAACAGACAACCTGAACAAGACATATATCGTGATATTTAACATAACTCCCGCTTGTAATTCTTCAGCCTAATGCACACACAAAAAAATTCACTATCCTACAAATTTAATTTGCTAAATCTGTGGAGAAATTATAGGAGTGTGGTACAAATTTAAAACTATCGGAATTAAAAAAGAAATCGTTTCATTAATAATAGTTAGTTCTAAATACTTTAAACCAAGTCTGACAGATTTCAAAGATACATATTTTAACAAAATCTAAAGAATCTTTATGGCATGGCCAACTGACCTACTTGTTACACACAGACTGAATTCTTATCCATTTTAACAAATTTGGGAAACATGACTATTGGTGTTATTATTAGATCTTTATAATTCAGTGGGTGTTTTATGTACTCGAAAAGACATCTCTTGGTCACACTGAAATTCCTGGTCTTCCCACCAAACTATCCCAACTCAGGTCCTATGACAGGCTGGTAGCAAAGCTCTGAATCCAGTAAGAGTAGAAATTGGTCACAGGAAAGTCGCTTTATTAAGGAATATCTGGGAAATGGGGGGGGGGATTCTGACTGGTAGGACAGATGGGAAAGAAATTTTATTATGATGCTGTACAGAGGAAAGAACTGGCAAAACCACTTGAGTATTCCATGCCTAAGAAAACATGAAATTCATGGGGTCACCATAAGTTGGCAGGCAACCTGAAGGCACATTCCCACATGTGCACTCATACGCATGCGCACACATGTACAGAAACCTTAGGTCCTACAGGTAACTCCAACAGAACATCACAGTATCTTATAGTTAGATGGCTCCACATCTTAATCCAGTCATTCCAAACTAATGGCTGATGAAAATCCATGCAGATTAATCCTGTGTTACATATGTAACCTATGTGCCTCTGGGAAAGAAATAGTTGCAAATATGGAAGAACTGGGAGAAAACTGTAGCTTGATTTATGGAAGCCTAACTCAAAGGTCATGATACTTCTAATTGGTAAGGAGATCTCTCCACTTACAGTTTTTATTCATATGATTATGTATGAATGTATGTATGTATGTATTTTCTTACTATGTCCCACTTTTCTCGCAATACAGGACCAAAGTGGTTTACCCTGTACTAAAACCTGGATCAAAGGAATCACTTTTCCTTCATTCATAAAAATGTTGGCTGTTTAATTTTAATTCTCCCTTCATTTTTAATTTTGGAATAGTCAAAACACTCCTAAAAGCCTTTAGGATTCCTGTGCAGAAGTGGGAAAAATGGTGCTTTGTGCTCAGTTTTTAATCGCTGGACCAACTTCTCACTGTATTAACTTGATTCAGAACTAGGAACTTAAAGATCTTAAATAATGTAGTTCTGTGCATATATCGGTGTAATGGGCCCCTCTTTTATCCAAATAGAAATGGAAACTGGCACTAAATAACAGTAACATGTTGCTGTTAGCAACCTAAATCTTCAAAATGACAAATATCTATAAAAGCAAAAGTTTCTTAGATCCATATTCCCTATGTAGATATTCTTTGATCATTCTCTGATTAAATGAAAATACTATCCCACTTAAAAAGGCATACGAGGGATGAATTACATCAAGAACATCCTGTCAGATTTCATTCAGTAGCTCATTAATATTTGAAGTGTTTCTAAACAGTACAAAATCCTTGCTTTCAAAGACCTATGTATAGTAGATAATCTCTTAGGGAAAGAGACCAATGTTGTAAATATCTGCATTTTAAAGTGATCATATAACAAAGAAACGAAAACCATGGTACACCTATGATTGCTTTAATGACCAATGAATTTAACTTCACACAACCACAGCATCCGCCTTGTATCACTTCTTCAGAAACCTGAAGCAAGATCAAATGCTAGTGACCAAAGTTTTAGAGTTTAGGGCAAGAAAACACAGGACAGTGGGAAAGGACATGCTTTTATCACTGAAGACTCTTGGTTCAACAAGTAACATCTCTACTTTTTAAAAAGTGGGTCATCTTTTGAGACCGAGTAGGAGATGATGGCAAAGATCATTGTGTTGGAAATCCTTAAGAGCCACTGCAAATTAAAGACAACACTGCTGAGCTAGTTGGACAGACTGTTTTGGTGTAAGGCATCTTACTATGGGTTGGGTCCAGACTTATACTTTAAGAAGATCCATTTAATTTAATGGGACCTAGGTTACCCGTGGGTAATTTTATCTCTGTTGATTTCAGCAGGTTTACTCTGCATATGTTTGGATCCAATCTAAGGTTTGAGAACAGAAGAGAAGGTGTGAGAGCAACTTTACAGATCCAAGTTTGATATAGGAAGTGTACCTCCCTGTTCAGTATGACCAGCCTTTGCTTACTAGCGTACTGAATAAAACTGAAATTGGCAATCTAGCATTTTTATAAAATACTACAAACTGAATAATGTTCAAGACGGCTCTAGAATACAGAGAGCCTTGAACCTCATTCTCATAAAGAGAACATCTGCAAGCAGACATATTTTTTTCAACTAATTTAATGTCCATTCTGTCAGTGTCAAACTGATTGAACTTCCTTAGAGATGCCCTACATAAATTAAGCTTCTTACACACAATCTGGTAAAGTTCACATTGTCATGTAACACTCAGCACTTACATATGTGGATATATGCTGAAGACCTTTTACTTCTTCAGACCTATAGAATCACAGAGAAAGTTCAGCAATAAACATATCAATCATGAGGGAAGACTAAAAGCAAGAGGTTCTGTTTAAAACTCCTAAATTTGCTTCAAATTCCAACATACATAGTTGGCCAGTGTCAATACCATGAGACTAACTCAATTACAGCAAGATACATTCAGTCACTCAATAGTTACCTCTGGTTTTAAAACAATATGCAGCTAGAAAAGACATGCCTAACTCAGTGTTGTCACAAACCTGTATGTGACTTTTATTTGAATAAAATGATGCACTTAATGAATGGCATACAAAAGACTTCTATTAAAGCATTCTATCTTTTTTGCAGATTAAAAACATCTGGCTAGATTTTGGCACTGAAAAGAGAAATCGGTTGCTTCAGTAAATCATAACAATTATATTTCAATTATACAGTCAGTTCTAGTATCACTGCTATACCACAAATTGTGGAGCAATGTATTGCCTTAAGAAGAGAAAAGGATACTTTCTAGCACCACTAACTATTTGTGGCAAAGAACTAACCCACCCACTTCCAAAGCAGAACCTAATAATGTTATTACATGTATGTAATTTTTAAAGTCACGGAAAAGTAAAATTATACTGTTTTAGGATATTTATTTCACTAACTAGATGAAACTTTTTTTTAAGTAATGTTAAGTAATCATACATTTTTCTACACTCAAAGAAGTTTTTCATTTATTTCACTCCTTTGCTGGCCTTCAGATCAGCTTTCACAAATCAAGCATGACGTATCTAAATGTCCCCCTAGCACAATGACAGCAACGGCAGCTGCTAACTAACTTGTGCTTGGAGCCATCAGGCTGCAGGTACCTTGGCATTATAACTTCTAAAAACCAAATCAAGGGGCTTTTTTTCCCCCACCTAGGATGCAGGAACCAAATGGATACATTTAAAAATCAGAGCTCTCTCTTCTAGACTGAATTGCATTTTTAAAATGTCTTTAATGCCATGATTGTTTTTTCTGTTTCAAACAATTCCCCTACGCCCATCAAAGAAGCTTTTTTTAAATTGATAATATACTATCAATGTTTATATTTGACAGAAAGAACCCTAGATTTGTGATATACAATACATAGTTGCAACAAACAGGGATTAGCCATCCCAGATGTCAAACTTTATTATTCAGCCTTTCAATTGGGCCAGCTTATCTATATTATCAGTCACAGTTCTGTAAACACACAGTTCAGTTTAGAAGCGGAACACGACTTCCCATGGAAAGGGCCCTGCCTTTTGGCACACTGTCTAAGAAGATACTAGCCAATACCTCCAATCCATTCCTGAAAAATTATTTAGAATTCTAGAATCAATAGTTGATATTCTGGCTCCAGGCTCTCCCTCTATTGCTCTCTTTCTGTCTCAAACTAATTTTCAGTCACCAGGCAAGTCAAGACAATATCTAGATTAGGAAAGCAAGAGAGTTTGGCAATAAGAGACATATTTCAAAAAGGAAACCTCAAAGGCAATCTTTCTAGACTGCTCAGGGTGCAGTAGCTGGTTTCAACTGAAACAAGTAACCACCTTTGTCAACTGTCTTGGCCTTAAAGGTGATGCCCCTCACTTGTTAACACTAGGATTCTGACAGCCCACATTCATGTTGGAGGGGCAAGAATTTCCAATAAGCTCCCCCTCAATCTGCAGTCTCCACATATTTCATGCCATTCCCAAAGGCCTGTCAATTCCAAGAGAAAACTGGATGTGGGTGCAAGGTCTTCAGTAAGAAAGTAAAACTAGAAAGACTCATTAGGAACGTAAGATGGATCATACTAACAGCTGGTTTAAAATGGTGGCCAAACAGATGAATATGAAAGCCCTTTAAAGTACCTATTCCATTAACAGAAAGAGCACTGGGATCCAATGTTTTATTTACCATGATTATAGATATTTTATTATTAAATACTTGCAGGTTATTTCCAATATGGAGACTTATAACCCTGTTTTGAATCAATGAAAAAATAAATAAAATTACACTTACTAGACTTCCTTACAATGCTGTCAAAACAATTGCTGAGATCATGTATACAAAGCTCTTCACACACTGAAAATGCTACAGAAAATATTAATTTTCATTTTTATATTACTAGTAGTATCTCCTCATGGATGGTAGTTGCAATGATTTCAAACAATTTTTGGAAAAGACATGTGCTAAAAGGTATATTTAAAAAAGGAAGACCAGGGAAGATATCATGGTGAATGTCTGCCAACAGCTGCTTTAAAACTTAGTGAAGCTAAGCGTCATTAATCCAATAAAGTGACCTCGGAAAGTGGAGTACACAACAGACCCAGTTAGGAATATGGTATAATGAGTTTTTAAAAATAAATTGAGCGCACTATGGCAAAGCATTCATATTAAAGATATCATAATGTTTCACTCATTATGTTTCCTTTCACTTACCCACTTTTGCTGTAATGCTGATCCTTTTCTTTCCCTCTGGCCCGTTCCTTCTCTCTTGTCTTCTCTTTATCTCTGCCTTTACGTCTTTCTTTGTCACGAGACCTGCTACGACTTCTTCTGTGACTGGTCCTTTCGCTACTTCGGCTATAAGAACGTTGTTGGGGTCTTGAGTGTGATCTGTAAGTTGAAGAGTAAGTAAAAAAAATCTGTGGAAAATGTAGCAATTACAGTTTGTTTTTTTAAATATTGTTGTCCATTTGTCTCTTTCACCTACATTAGAACCAGTTTATTAATAAGTATCTCTCACTTTTAAAACCCTATGGCTAATAAGATTAAACAAACAAGGAAGTAAAATGATAGGCTGTTTGCCTTGAAAACATGAACCTACTGAAAACAACACATTAATACAGTTCTGAGAGAATAACACATTGTTTTATATAGATAAGACTTACCAGGTGACTATAAATATGGGTGTTAGAAGAAAGAGACTTGAGAATCATAATTTTCCCCAGACAATGGAAGAAAAGGATGACAGGGCAAAGAAACCTACCATCCATCTCAATACTTCATCAAGGAAATGGGAACTCAAGACAGTATATATAGGGGCTTAGTATAGATACCAAGCATTGAAATAAGGGGGAAAAGTGGTGATGAAATAATTTGAGAATGAAAAAATGAAGTATATCAATTTAGGATGAAACTCGGATTTTAAAAAGCCTTACATTGGTCCTATCACGGGGCATTCTACAATCCCAAATAGTATGCCAATAGTACAGTCTCACAAGCAAAGGAATGTTTGTGTATACAAGTCATATGTGTGTTCCACTCAAACAACAACCAATGCCAGAAAACACAACCAGCTAAATAAAAATAAACACCACAAAATAAGGCAAATAAAATTAACAAACTAGCAATGCAAGAGAAAACTGACTGACCTCTCTGCATCATTGTTTGCTCAAAAAGTGGGTCTCAGATGGGCTTTGTACAGTATAGATCTAAAGTTAATCCGGAGAATTAAAATGCCTATTGCACGGGGAAATTCACAGAAGGAAATTTCTATTTCTCTCCCCTCCTGCAGCCACTCACGTTACCAACACCAGAAACATCACTGGAGGATCACTGTGGGATGGGTTTCAGGGAATTATGGGGGAGGATAAAATCATCACAAACTGGACAGAGATCCCATACATTATCTCCCCCTTCCCAGCATCCCTCTTCTAAGAAATATTCTCCTAGTCTAAGGTTCATACATGTCTATTCATCATTTGTTGACTGCAAAATACCGTAGTCATAAAGTAACAATGCACATTAATGATCCAACACCACTGACAGTATTTTTGCATAATCTCATTCCATTTTAAATACAATCCTTTTCAGTGGAATTGATTCATACAATGAGCTGTGAATCATCAAACATAAATATATGAATGTATGCACCTGCATAGGTAAATCAGCAGAAAGCCTCTGAAGGAAAGAGCAAAACTATACATTCCAGAGGAAATCAGGAAAAGGACCTTGAAGACACTGATTATTCACAGCAAATCAATTTTTACTTCATACACAAATACAACCATTGCAAATTCTTTGGCTTCCATCTCTAACAATAAACTATCAATTCTAGAGAGTATATAAAAATTTTTGAACAGCTTGTCTACCATAATGGATGTAGAATACTGTCCACATTTTGTCTCCAAGATATTATGTTGACGCCAGTAACACTTGGGAGTTGAGTTAGACAACGATTTCTGTTAGACAGGGAGTAGGACTAGAGCTGGAAAGAAGACCTTTCAATTCCGGATTTAGTATAATTGCTCTGAGTTAGCTTGAGAGAAGTGTGAGAGAAACTGTGTGGTGTTTCTAATGTAATAGATAATTAAGCTGTGGTGTTTAATTTCTGTTTTTTAATTGTTTTTCTATTTATACATTTTTGTCATCTGGAAACGCTATCTATCTGAGAGCTTGAATCCAGACAAGGTATCTGTGGTAGCAACACTGAATATGGAAAGGTGGTGTCCACTGAGGACAGAAGTTGCATAAATCCTCATTTGTACCTTGAGGACATTCAGATGGTTCCCACAGCTGGTATAACACAGGTGTGAGAAGAACAAGTCCTTACATTGTGGCAGAGGTGAGGATCAGAGAAAGCCCTCACTCTTGATAACTGCAGGGAACACTATGGAAATCTTCACACAACTGGTGGGTTAAAGAAATCCTTCACTTGGGCAAAGCGGTGGGGTTACCTGAAAGGAACCTTCACAGCTGGTGGCACTGGTAAGATTGCCCAAATGGAAAACCCCACAGTTAGTGGGATAAGGGTTGGAAAATCCCCACACCCCTCCTATTCACAAACAAGTCAGGAAACAGGAGAAAGACAACTGTAATCTAATATGGCCATTATTTGGATTTGGGTGAGGTATCACATGGATTATGTATTTGACACTATGAGCATCAGCTTCAGGTTCATCTGCTCCTTCTTTTCAGGCTGAGTATATGGTGACAGAATATCTTCATTCAATCATTTGCCACATTACCTAAATCCAGAAAATCCATAGTTGGTTTACACACTAAGATTGCAAACAGTGATGTAACAAAACCAACTGCCTGGAAAATAAAGCAAAAAGTCAACAAAAAACCATGTTCCCTGCATTTGAGGACAGTAAATGAGGCAGTTGCCACACAACTCTTTAGCTGAATAACAGAACACAAAAACCGTAGTCAAAATCCAGTCCAACTTGTCAAAATAACCACCAAAACACCAAGAAAAACTGTATTAGTCAAAATCCGTCCAGAAACAGTTAGATCAACCTGAAAGTTAGAGAAAGGCTCCTTAGCTGCTGCTACTGCGGCGGAAGAAAAGGAACTGATCATTATACAGGGAGGGGTCTTATATACTCCAGGAGGATGGGGGAGGGGTCAACCGCCAAAATGCCTATTCCTAGGCTTTGAGAAGGTTCCGAATGCTGTATTGCACAGGCACCAATTATCTAATTGTGTGATTCACAGAGACCATGAAGAAGGAACTGGCAGTTGTGCTTAACAGACTGACTTGTGACTAAACTTGCTTGCTTTGCTAGGCCTCGCTAGGAAAAGGATGGACTGCAACAACTGAGTAATACTGAGTAGGCCACCAAGCATGAACGCTTTAAGTGAGCTGATGACCCCTCATAACTGGCTTTCACATATTCTAGAAAGTCAGCTAAACCCAGTTTGTATTATCTCAGTTTCTAAATGCAACGTCTTCACCACTGCTCAGAAGGCCAAATGACTAGAAGATTCTCATATATTCTGGCAGAACCCACCAGTTAGGGTAACTAGATCTCTCTGACAATTTCTCCCCTTAGCTGCTACAGCTGGCTCCTAAAGAACTCAAACAGAAAAACAGAACTGGAGAAATGTCACAGAAGAAGACTCTTCTGAAGAAGTAGAAACACTCTCCAGTTTATTAACTGCACCAAAACCAGCCCCTAATTAAATAAGGAATGGTAGGGAGTGAGGAAGAATTCCCAACAGGGAAAGAGAAAATGAATTCTAAAAATGATCTAAACTACTGATCCCATTTAGCAAGAACTATGCTACACCAAATCTAACTAGGACTTGTTTGGGATGTGGGAGTGGCCTTTTCCTTTGGAGGAGATCGGATCTGACTGGACCTTGTTAGTCATCCAGATAGAGGGGCTAATCCGGGACAGGCAGACTGCAGCAAATGGGCCACATGCAACACTCAGGGTCATTTTTGTGTCCACCCAAGAGTCCCTCTATCTTACACCACACCACATAAAGGTTTTGGAGGAGAATTTTTGGCCACCAAATGGCTAGAAATGTGCCCAAGCCTCTAGGGGAATGTTACTGGCCACTATGACATGTTTTGGGGCATTTTGTGGCCCTCACCATTTTTTTTCCCCACACAAGACTTTTCTGTAATAGGAAATGACCAGACGAGGAAGTCTGCTCACTTCCTGGTTTGAGAAAAGACAGGCCTAAAAAAGAGATAAGGCAGATAAAATTTAATTAAAGATGGTGAAACAGCCAAGAACATCCTCCGTCCCAGAGATGCTGGAGGATGCTATTGACCATTTGTGGGCAAAAAAAAGTTAATCACTCCTTTATTTTGAGGAGATCATGAAGTGTGATGATTAGGGTGAGCCCTGCAGGAAGCACTCCAATTATGCCTCTCTGTCCATGACCAACTGCCTATCCCTGGAACGCTCTTACACTGTACAGATAAAAGGAATTCAGCTTATATTGTGTGTCTACTGAGACATATGTGTGCGTGTTTGCACAAGTACAGCTCCAGACCCACCCAATACTGGATGCATCTCAAAACGTATGCGTCCTTGCAATCAATTATTTAGCATTAGGAAAATGTGCTCTGATAAGTGTTCTCTCCATCCCCCCTCATGCACAAGTACAGTTTATGAGAAAACACGTATTTTACTTCATCTAAATGCTCTTCTGAAATCTGGATCAGTTAACTAATTGTAGGAAACCAACCATGGGATACCACTGTTTGTTGCAAGCTGCAAATAGAAGCAACCTAACTATAAGCAAAGAAAGAAGAAAGGAAGGGAAAAGAAAGACTGCATCTTTATTGGGACTTACTAAACCATATTTTAAAAGCAATTCTAGCTTGATCATTTAGAAAGAGGTAGAGTAAAAAATGAACAATTTATCTAGCAAACATGTCTTCTGCCTAGAAAAATGTAACTATTTTTCCCTGTTAGGTTAACTATTTAACATAAATTATAACTTTCAATAATTAACAATTAAATTCCAAAGTTTTTATATTGTAAAAATAGCATGGGGACAAGGAAGGGCGCAATGGTGGAATGAACCTGGAAAATAGGCTACTAGACCTGTCCCTCTCACACACAAAAACTCCCCAACCTTCTCACAACACACAAGCATACACCATCATGCCAAAGGTTAACTCATTTAGTTAAGTTCAAAGATCTTCAAAGACTTCTTAGATCCATATAAGCCCATATGCTACAAAAAATCCTATGAAAAAGCCATTTCTTTCCAATCTTTTAATGTCTAACTTACAGAACACACACAGATGCTTGGCATCACTCAGCATCCCTGAATTTCACACTAGATAATCAGAGTTCATTTTTTTTTAAATCCTATCAAAACTTCCGAACTTTTTTTATTTCTTTAGCACTTTGCCCACTTCTTTTTTTAAAAAAATCAGAAAATATCCATAAAAGACTATTCAGTTACTGCACAATAAGTGCTAATTTGCTAATTTCTTCACAGGTAATCAATTAAAATGTAAAATATTGGATAAAATGACTTGCACTAAATTTAACAGCTGCTCCATAAGCATAATTAGTTTCACAAGAGCCATATGTAATCCAAACAGAGACAGAGTTGAAACAAATAAAGCAGATTTTAAAACAAGTTTGAGAAAATCTGCATTTAATTAGCAGGTGGGCACTACAAGTGCATAACGTTTTATACATTTGTATTTATGAAGTGACAGAAGATCTAAGGGCTTTTTAAAATGGCGTTTATTGTTCGAATGAGAACTGTTTTGCTGCATACTAAAGTGATTTAAGTCCTTATAGCTCTGCTTTGAAAAAAAATCATAAATGGTGAAAGAAAACATGTGGGAAACTGTAAAACTAGAAAGAATTTGCGACAAAAAACAGATACACATACCATAACCAAAAGGAAACTACACTTAATTAAATGTACACTACATCTGGAATATCAGCCTAATAAAATGTGAAACTGCTAATTTTCATTGTTCTATAGGAAATGAGGTCAGCGTCATTTAGCATTCACCCAATTATATGACTCTAACACACTAAAACACAATCTGATCTTTTTTAATATCATAATTGAAAAACATTTTAAAACATATACTTTTCAGAAGTAGAAAGGTAATTTAGGTTCTCACTCTATTCTAGATTCACAGTTTAAGCAAGAGATATCAAAAACAAGGACTAGTCTTGCAATAAAATTTGTTAAATCTAACAATGATTTAAATTAAGGTCATTGCCAAACAGAACCCACCCACAGAGCATGTTTCATGAAGTTTTTATGGACATATCTATCAATAATAGTCGTTTGATTAATAACAACATTGGCTATTTAACTGCACAAATATCAACCAACACTTTTAGAAAAATGTTTCCTACAACATTTCTAAATCTCAACAAGACTGTTCAAATCCTGATGCAAGAAGATAAAGTGCCAACAACAGAGTCACAGACTTTTTTTTCGCTTAGCGATTTCTCTGAAGTCACTTCACAGTAACTGCAGTTGCGCCATCTAAAATCTTACTTTAATGACTGGAATTTGAGCCTAGTGTAAGGCCCTTCCTTTGCTGACAACTAACACTTAGCAAAGGCTTGGGGGGTAGATAGGGCTGTCACAAAACAACCAAATGCATGTTCATAAGGCCAAATTCCACACGGATCAACACCAAGGAGAAAATGCATCCACTCAAACTGCTAGGAAACACAGTTTCTGTTTGAAATACATTTAAGTCTGCATAAGCTAATTCAAAAGAAACCTGTTTACAGATTTCAGTCCATATTGGTTCATCTTCAGCTCTAAAGTTCATAAAAATTAATAGCGCAGAACTGTTCACAGTGTGCTGAGAACAAGTGGCCAAGCAGTCTCTCCTTCTGATCTGTGTTTACACACCTTTGACATGTACACATAAATACATATAGATACTCTGTATCCATGTCTCGCACTTCTTTGTATACTGGAAAACCAAACCATCTCTATTTGAATTGCCTCAATTGCCTCAAAGTTCTTCATCCAAGTTGTAACCCAGAAAATTCTCTGCAAAAGTCAAAGCAAACAGGTTTCTAAACATGTGCCAGTTCTGTAGGAATAAGCTCAAGCTATCAAAAGAAATTTCTCATTCACTATAATCAGCAATGTAAATAAACAAACTTCACTAATAGCTAGATAATTGGATTTACTTACTATAGATGTAAAATATAGGTTTGTTTTAGATTTCAGTTAGGGCTGTCTATCATTAAAGATGTCTGTGGTGACAGAATTGTTCTCCAAACATAAATATTATGGCAGTCATGTGTTTTAACGTTTTTCAAACTACGAAGGGATTTGATCTTTAAATAAAACTAATCAGATATTCTCATATTATATCTGACTGAGATTTTGCAATGTTTATTATTGAACATGTAATAAATAACATCAGCAGACTGACACTTTGAAATTGCGAAAAGATAAAATTTCTAAAATTACTCCATACATTTGACAGTTTACTGCACGACATAAAACTTGGTATATTTAAAATCTGTGAAATCAAGAACATTTTAATATGTCCCTTGATGAATACTGAACAGTTCCTTTGTGGCACATTAGATACCTTCAGTAAAGGAAAACAAGATTTCTTGCCACCCAAGCCAAGTCACTACTGCTCCATCATATTTTCCTTACAAAACAATAAGAGCAGTCTCTTCACAAAATAGACAGTAAAAGTAAGCAGAAAGGAAAAGGACCTTCACATATGCTGTGCAGGCCAGTTGTACAGCAGATGCTGTTCATCACTAACTAGGGCTGGAAAACACCCCTGACTGAAAACTTGAGATCGATCAGTGATCTGACTCCTACATCTAACTCCTCAATGCCCATACACAGATCTCAGACCTCTATGATCCAAAAGCACTTCCTCCCTTCTCTTACACACTGCCCAATCAAATTACAGATCCTTCACTATGTGCTAAGGAAGAACATCTAGTATATATGGAATTGCTTTTCATTTCTCAAACCTTATTAGAATTCCTGTTCTACCAAGTAACATGTTAAGAAAGTTTCCACAGTATTGAAATACAGACTACTGTATCTATAAAAGATTCTGAACAACTGCCTATTAACAAAGGAGATATAAATCCTACTTCATAGAAACTTGTGTTAGTGTATACAACCTAACACATTCTCAGATATATTTGTGCTGCTGCTGTCAGTTCTGTGATGACTTTTCAAGCTAAAACAATAGCTAGAGTCTTGGTTGAAAAGTGTAAGACACAAAGAAGACTTCACATGAGCACAGAACCACTTGTTTTTCAGGAATGCCATGTTTTCAGAGATCTTAGTTGCTACTAGCCTATTTTTTAAAATTTAAAAATTTTTCTTTAAAAAATTAAGGTGAAAGGAAGTCATTTATATACTATGTTTACACCAATATTAAATATTAAGTGAAAATTGCCTTCACTCTGTGCTTATTGGCCCTCTGAAGCACGTGATTGGCCACTGTGGAAAACAGAATGTAGTGCTACACGAATCTTTCGTAAGATACAGTATGTTCTGTGCTCATATGAAGTCTTCTTTGTGTCTTATACTTTTTAACCAAGATTCTAGAAGCATACTTTTATTACCAAAACAGAATCTACTTGCCAGAAAGACAGACATTGAAAAACATGGATGAAAGATAAACAACTATTCTAAGTAGATCTTGAAACTAACAAAAGGGGTAATTCATTAAGAATTTAGTAAGAGACCAAAAAACCTAATTCAGTTTATATTATCAACAGTAGAGAAATCATCTAAAACTGAGGCAGGGGGGTGGTATTTCAATTTTAAACTGTTAACTGTTTCAAAAGTCTGAAATATGATTGCATATTTAATTCCTAAACCAAGAGTAACCTATATATTCATTCAGCCCTGTCCTCATTGAAAATAATTTACAAAAATAGATATAGAAACATGATTTGAAATTTATGAATTACAGAATGTTAAAGTGACCCTATGTTTCATTAAATTTATCAGTCCTATTTGCTTATTCTTCCTATTTATTTTTTAAAATATTTAATGAATTAAATATAATCAACTGAAAAGTTAAAAGAAATCAAAGCTGAGTTGGCAAATATTACTGCTGCTAATATTCTGACTGACAATTTCTACCGTCTCTTTTTGTACTTTAAACTGCCTTTCTCAATCTGGCAGTTTCCAGCTACCTTGGACTACAAACCCTATAATTCAACTGCTGGCTAAGAACAGTGGTTTTTGTAGTCCAACACACCTAGAAACTGTCATATAGTCATGGAGTCTTAGAGATGGAAGGGATCACAAGGGCCTTCTAGTCCAATTCCCTGCCATGCATGTCAGCATGAGGAAGGCTATTCTAAAGCATGATATCTAATCGCCTTCCAATGACACCTATTCAGAGTAGCTGTGTTGCTCATGCAGCAAAATACAATAAAATACAAAATCCACAAAAGAGTATTGCTCTTTGGGGATTTGGGATTTTGACGTATTTTTTTCCAATTATACAGTTTGTCAAAGATTTCCATCTTTCCACCTCACCGCAGCCAGTAATGTGCATGCTATGAATTTCCCTATCAAACATTGTGGATTGCTTGTCCACATTTTAAACGACCAACAAGGAATTATGGGTTAAATCCAATTACTCTGGTATTACCCAATGAGAGTAGACTCTCTAATAGAAATGGGACAATAAGTCAACAATAGTGTTAATCCCATTGTTTCAATATGTTTACTATTGAATAGAGTAGCAATTGGATTTCACATGACATTTTTATTCCTGTTAAAGGAGACTGATCCAATGAAAAACTGAAGACCTCTCTGCTCTGCCAGATTTCTATACGTAGCAAGAGTTTCTTCCTTTTGTAGGGAAGCATTCAAATATGTTTGTTTGTACCAGCCATCTGCAGCTATGGTAGCTCAAAAAAAAATATCACTTCACTCTACTGTATGAATAAACTGAACCTGACCCTGCTGAATACTACGACAAGTAACATTCTTTTTGGAAGAAGAATTTGTTACATGCACCTGTAGAAAACTTGTATTTCCTCCAACAATGGCAAAGTAGGTTTTATTAGGACTTCCTTAGGACTGCTTTATCTGCCCTCCAGATTGGTACTAATAGGGCATCCAAAATCTTAATGAAAGAAAAGCAGCACTTTCTCAACTATTATAATTACTACTATTATAACATCATCATCACCTAGAGGGAATTTTTCTTGTTGTTGTTGTTGCTCCTTACCCGCCTCACTCTACAGATTCAGGTGAGGAACAACAGGAGATTAAACACATAACATTAGTTAAAAGAGCATATAAAACCAATACATATTAAAAACAATCAAAAATACTTTAAAATTCATAATCTTAAAGTAATTTAATTGCCTCCAGAAGAGACTGGTCTTTAGTGCTGTTTTAAACACAGACAGTGTATCCAGATGATGAACTTCTACTGGTAGGTCATTCCACAATCTGGGGTCAGCCAAAGAAAATGTCCTGTGGGTAACAGTTGACCTAGTTTTGGCTGACTGAAGTAGATGTCCCCCGATTGCCCTGAATGTATGGGGAGGATTACATGGGAGAAGGTGGTCCTGTAGGTATTCTGTACCCAAACCAAGTATGAGTTTAAAAGTAACAACCAACACTTTGTATCTTGTTTCGAAACTAATCAGCAACCTGTGGAGTGATTTCAAAACTGATATAATATGGTCACACCTAGATGTACCAATAAGCAATCTGACTCCCATGATTTGAACTACCTTTCCAAACAACACACTGCAAAGTCCAGCTTTAAGGTTACCAGCACATGCATCTTTAGATCCTCAAGTTCTAGAAAGAAGTGCAGCTGGTGTTACAGCTGAAGGTGACAGTAAGAACTCCTGGCCATCACATCTATCTAGGTTATCATTTGGAGGGATGGATCCTTCACCCTAAGCTGTAAGCACAGTCTTTCAGGGGGAGTGTAACCCACCAAGTAGCAAACCCAGTCTTTCAGGGGGAGTGTAACCTCATCCAGGACAGACTGACATACCTCCAAACCCATGTTAGGATCCTTGACAGTGAGCACCTTTCTCTTGTCTCAATTCAGCTTGTTTGTTTTTTGTCATCCATCCCAATTTCTTCTTCATACTATCGCTTCTTTTAAACAAACTGGAAACTACCCTCCCTGAGAGATGCACTGTAGATAACATCTAACACCACTGTCTCCCAGCCAAGGACATGGGTCAAAAGAAAATGTCTTCCTTACCCATCTTAGCAGTTCGTCCACATCTTTGGTACCCATCGACTGAAACTGATCCAGTGTAATACTACTCACATTTGCTGGGCACCCCATTGTCAACTTCTCTATAATGATAAAGTCAAAGTTAGCTCTTACCTGGGAGATTTTGTCTATGAAATGACTGCTAAAAACACCAAGGCAAAGTGCAGAAGGCTCTAGCATCAGATTTAGGGGGAGGTTCCTGAGTTAGACTCCTCACCACCTTGAATAGTTCAGATGGATGTAACTCCACAAACACAGTACTTGCAAAGAAAGGTATTTGCTGCGTGCATTGCCACCTTATAGGAACAAAGATATTCTCTGGATCGTGTCTCAATGGATGTAAATCAAGTTTTCTACCATCTGTGCTCCAGTCATCATCCTTCCTGTTTCAGCATAATTAATACTTAAGAAGTATTAAACAATTATTAGAAGAAATTCTTAGGAGTTGGTCTGAAGAAAATACATGATTTTGCAGAGCTGTACTTATTTTTGTCTCGGTTCTGATATAACACCCATTCTTCTTGTTGTGTGCCTTCAAGTCATTTCCTAAGATGAACCTATCAAAGAGTTTTCTGGGGCTGAGAGTGCACAACTTGCCCAAGGTCACCTGGTGGGTTTCCATGGCTGAGTCAGTAATCAAACCTTGGTCTCCATGGTCATAGTTCAGCGCTCAAACCACTACATCACGCTGGCTCTCATAACACCCGTAAGAAAATATAAATGCAGTTTATTTATATTATTATTTAGAACAGGCAACTGCTCATGTTGCTACTCTCCCCACCCACTCCACTACATTTTTCTCCTGGCCAGGCCTGAGGAGGCTGATCCACAGGTAATATCTTGTTGCTTCTTTTCTTTCGATAACTGTAAATATTTCTCCCTAGGCATGGGTTCACTCTAAACCAGAGGGGAGCAGACCAGCAGAAGACTATATATCCAGTGAAGTCCTTCCTCTTCCTTTCCTCCCTTCTTCCAAGCAGCCCAGATAAAACAATCCTAGAGCAAACAAAACAACTTGAACTATTCCCAGCAATATGCTAAAGTTGTTTGCAGACTTGCAACATTTTTTTGGTCTACTTTAAATCAGACACTGACTGTAGTGAAGCGTAGCCCTCACTAGGCTAAGATCTACTATATTACGGAAATAAATTAGTAACTCACTCATTTGTTCCAAGCTCTTATACTAGGATATTGAGATTAATTATGTTATTTAAATGGGACAACAAGGACAGGCGAACTTCCAAAGTGTAACGAATGCTGAGGTGACAAATGGAAAGAAAAGAAAGAAATTAGAGAAGTGGGAGTTTGCAAGCCCCCACCAACCTACAGTAAGCTTCTAGTAAGTATGCTGGGATATTTACTTACATCTACTGTGCTACTATCCCTACAACTTTCACTGTTTTGTTTAGTTGGCTGTTTCAATTTTGATTGGTTTGTCTTTCCTTACTCAACATTTTATTAATTGTAATTTGTTAACCATAATTGAATTCCCAAATGAACAGTATATAAATGTATCTAAAGTGGGAGAAAAATGCAATCCAGACTGCAATGTAGAACCTAAGTGCTCCGGAGAACGGTTGCAGTGGAGAAGGGTTGAGAAATCTTTGGCTAACCATACGTTAATTCATCTCTTTTTCTTATCAGTCCTAGCCAACCTGGCCAAAGATGCAACCTGGCCAAAGACAAAGGATGATAGGAGTTGTAGTTCAATGACATCTGGAGGACAGATTCCTCACCGCTGTTGTGACAAAAAAGGTCTGCTTTTATTTAAAAAAAAATTCTTATAGTGTTTAATCTATATACAAATCATATAGTTTACAAAGTTCTCCAAAATTTTTAGAAGTATACTATAAAATAATTGAAGATGTTTATTGTAATATTTACCTTTAAAAGGATTAAATTATTCTAATTCAGTGCTTTATTATTAAATTAAGCTTATTTATTACAACACAAAATATTGACCTCTTTTATAAATTCTGCAAAACGCGCCTCACTGCTGATTGCTTAGATGTATATGAATGGCTTATGTACCTTGACAACATCCCACAGGTGGTCATGATTATGTTTAACAGGGCAATGCATTCATCAAAAACTTTTACTAACGCTTACCTAATGGGATGTCACATTAAATCTGATAAAATACAATAAAATAACTGTATACCAATTAGGTTATAGGGAAGAAATCATTTAAACCTGACATTCTGATATTCGTAAATTAATTCTTAAGACAAACTGCCATATTAACATTTATGTACAAATGAGTTTTAAAAAAAAATAAGTGGAGACATTGTACAAATTTCCTATATCAGAAGATACCCTTGTATAACAATATCTGTCAGTGTCTTAGATATGAATGGCTCTAACTACAGAACTCTGCTAAATGTCAGAATTCAATTTGACTGGTTTTTGTTTCCTCTCTTAATGCTTAATGACTAACTCCTTAGAGATATCCTTGAAAGCCCTAAAATGTTGTCCTTGGGTAGAAACTTTCACTCAGCAATCAATTGGGAGCAAATTAGATGACTGTGTTGAAATGTACTGCACTGTTTAAGCTAACAAATGAATGAAAAAAGGTAGTATATAGGAACATATGCCACTACACTGAAGTTGTTAAAGGGTCTATTGGAAGAATATTTGGTTTTCCAGCGAAGCTAATATGGTATAAGAAGGGACAGTGATGAAAGAATACCAAGTCATATGGAAATCCAAATATAGTGACAGACACAATTATTTTACTAATTGCTAATGAATACAGTAAAGTGATTTCAAAAAGCAAAACTTTGCTTGGACTACTTCAGGTTTTGACCTCTGAATGAGCAAATGCATTTCAAACTGAAGCCCACCAAAATTGATTAGCGGCGCCAGCCAAGGCCAGCATGTAGTTGAAGCATTTTCCATCTATCACATGGCCCCAAGGATGGTTAAATGAACCTTAAAATGGCTACAAACAGCTCAGTGACTACACAGAGTTCTGCCAATTAGAAATAATTAGGCAGTCATTTTGGTGGTAAGTCTTTTTAAGTGCATACATAATGATGCAATGATGCTTATTAGCGATCTCATATGAGCTATGCTCAAACAGCCTGAAATAATTATGCAACTATCACAAAGCCTTGCAAATCTCTGTACTTCACCTTAATGCATTTAAAAAACCACTTCATTACCTCCAGTAATTAATCCTCCATTAATTGCAGGAAAAGCCCAGTTTACCATGCTTCGTTTCTAATTATCTTATAAATAGTTATGGTTCTAATTAATGTGTTCATTAAGCTGAATATCTTTCTCAAAGCCATGCTCAGAGCAAAGGTTCCACTTTTGAGAGAAAAGGCCTAACTAGCCATAAGGTGAAGCTATTTTGGATGTATTTGCTTTTATTTTAGTATATTCAACCTCCTAATTGGCATTTAAAATCTAATTTGGAAGAAGTTCAAGAAGCCTATATATGGGAGGCTTTTTTTTTTTCACTCATCTGCAATCTAATCCTAACTGTTTTAATAGTCAAACTTTTAGCACGCATTTGATAGAGATAGGTAACAGATTTTCCATGCTTGGCACAAAGTAAACTTAAATAAGATATTAGGCATACAAAAAAAGAAAAGCATGGAGGAATATTACTTCATAGCAGTTTACAAAATCAACTATAAATATTTAGCATTATGAACTGAAAACAGATGGATTTTGAAATCCACTATATTACTTTAATAGTAATTGAGATCCTGCATATATGAGTCTCATTGTAATCAATGGTTCAATTTTGCCTTTTTACTAAAATGAAGTTAAGAAGATTCCACCGTGGTTTGTCATGACACCCAAACAGACAAACCACGGTATGTGACTGATAAACCAAACAAAGTCAGTTTGCAATGTAGTTGGCTCTCCAAATGAATAAATCATAAATACAGCATGAAGCTCTAGAAGCTACCATAATGCAGTGAGAATAGAGTAGAAGGAAAGCAAAAATACGCAGATAGCCACTACTGGTGGTTCCATAAGTACACCCTCTTCAGAGCCTTTCCACCAAAAGCCAGCAAATGGTTCCAACCACAGCAAAACTCTCTGAATGATCACTGTACAAGACGATGAGTTAAACCATTGAAATAATTAATACACATATATCTGAAAAAGAAATAAGAGCAAAAAAATGAGAAGACAGGTCTCCAAATTAAAACCAAATTACAATTTAATCCATGCGCAGCCCTAACATGCCCACCCCATCCCATCCCAATTCAATTTATCCTGAGTCAAGAAAGTCAAGCCATAGTCAGATAGTAAAATGTATTTATTTATTTGAAAATGTATTATTCTCTATCTAAATATCTCAGAGCAGCATATAACAAAATCAACATGATCATTTTAAAACAATATAAACAGTAAAAATTATTTTAAAAAGCTAGAAGCATATTAAACAATTTAGCAAGTTAAAATAAGACAAATTAAGAACAGTTGGAATACTTTAACACAACATAAAACCATAGACATGTATGGAACTGGATAAACCTAAAGACCTTTATAAATAATCATGTTTTCACTTAGCACAGGAACAAAAGCAAGCAGGCCTTTAAGTATTCCATAACTGGACTGTCAAAGCACAGAAGGCCCTCTCCCATGTCCTCTGACCCCATACTGCCCTGATTGATGGAATACAGAGGAGGCACCCTCCAAGAAAACTCAAATGTCAGGCAGGCATATGTAGGGAGAGATGCTCTTTCAAGTACCATGGTCCTAGCCCGCTTACTGCTTTAAGTGCCATTACCAGCAGCACAACCATGTTGACAGCCACTGTATTTCTTCTAAAAGTAGTGTTATATAATTATTGTACGATGTTTCAGTCAGCAATCTAACTGCTGCATTTTGCACTAGCTACAATTTCCAAATCATCTTCAAGGGCAGCCCCATTGCATTATAGCAATCAAACTCAATGGCGGGAGGTGCAGATCTTCATCAATCTATGGGCACACAACTATGCTTAGAAAATACTAAAATCACAATCATAAATAAAGAGTTATACCATTACCTTAGCCCAATGCTGGGAGAACTCACACAAATGAAGTATCTCCAAGACTGTTTAGGTATCAGCAGAGAAAATACGTTTGTATGGAAACTTTTCTCCCTTGTTCAAGGAAAGAGATATCATCTCTTGTCATGCTTCTGGTATCCCAGAATCAGGAAAATTATATAAAATAACAAGTGCATGACACCAATCAGTTAACTGGCATAGCTCAGTGACAAGAAAAATTGCTACAACTGTTACAAATGAAGGATTGGCTTTTTCACCTATCACTGCAATATAATAATGTAATGTAGATTTCTACGTTTAAATGAAATTAACTTAATTGGTAAAAATGTTCTTCTGTAATGTATTTTAATAAGATTTTGTAGCACATTTTACAGCATTTTGATTAGATTTTACAGCAATGATTAATCCTTTTTTTACTAACTTTCATGTCTAGGTCCTCTCAAGTGCCATTCAGTATTGTGGCTTAGTTGGTCTTCCTCTCCACATGCAATACTGTTTTGGCACACGGTCTTTTCTATTAGGCTCCTGGAACTCCTGCTAAAGAATGTTTACAGTCGCAGTCTCCACATATAACCCTACTGATACATTCTTTCCAAATATCTCCCTGCCAAAAAGTTCCACTACTGCTCTAACTACAGGCAGATTTTTAAAACAACAGGAATATTTGTATTTTATAAATAGATGGCTGAATTTAAGAAGGCAGAGGGCAGTTACCTCTGAATCATCATGTCTGCAGCCTTTCTCAACTCCTCAGACACATTTGCAATTAGATTCTCTATCATACTCTCCCTTTTCTACACCAGAAAGAAGGCATGGATGGACCAGTTTTGTTTTGTCCTCTGGAAGAAGATCAACATAACATAAAAAACGATACCAATAAACAATGAAAAGACTAGGTTATGAAATGAAGCTGCTGCAGGGAAGGAAGGAAAAACAGGAGTGGATTTTTTGAGAGAGATTCAAAGGATGTGTTTCCTAGCATTCTAACCCTGATATTGAAAACAGGTGGTTGCTGGGATAACATGGGATTTGCCAGGGAAATGGATGCAATATCTAATTTGCAGAAAGAGATCCACAGGGGACTCCAGCTTATGGAAAGATATGCCATCTGTGCTACTAGTCTTTCTCTTTAATTCTGTGACGGGACAGAATGCAGTCACTGAGAAGAGAAAGATACAGTAAATGTATTTGGAGCTACCTTTACTACATTTTTGCTGGCTAGTAAAATTAATGTTTTGGCTGCTACTTCTGGAATGATTTGAGGACTCCTTTAAACTGCCTTTTATCCAAATTGATTCTGGTTCAGTGGAATAAAATCACCTACAAAAAATACAATCAAACATCAATAAAAATTAAAGCAAACAAAATAAAGATAAAGCTACAAAAGAAAAACATAAAATAGGCAGCTGCAACATTGCCTTCCAGAACGCCTTGGCAAATTTAAAAAGTCCCAAATTTACAAAAAAAGATTGTAATGTTGGCACTAAATAAGAAGTATCAAACAAATACCAAAAACCTCAGCATGTAGACATGTAAAATACCACCTCTACAGAAGGCACCTGTAAAAACAGAATCTTAAGACACTGAGGATTTTCCTTCACCCAACTTAGTATCTGTTTTGGATATAGTGTAATACTTATTTATTTCAAGTGGTGCACTTGTCTGGAATAATATCCCATGATGAACTTAACTCCACAGTCACCAACCATATCATGTGTATGGTCCTTCCAATGCCACAATAGCATCACAGACTGCCCAAACAGTAAAGAAATATAATAAGAAACAATACTGCCATGAATAATAATGTGTTTTTACTGAAAAGTTATAGGATTTACAATCTATTGTTGTTCTGAAATTGCTGTTAATACATCTATTTCCAGCATTACACCATTATGAAGCAAATGTGTTCCAGTACCCATAAAATTATTTAAATATATTTTTCAGTACTATTAATAATCTCAATTCCAAAAGTATTGTTTCATGATTTCTAAAATAAAAAATGTTAGTTTCTAAAAATAACTACTGATATTCAACATAAGAGAGCTTGTGGGGAAAGTTCATATAGATCAAAAGAGCAGAACTCTGCTCTTTTCCAATTTTGCCATACAACTTTCCATAAAATTTCTGATTAGATAAGATTTTGCCAAGTTTGTAGGCCCTGACAATAACACATCTAAGCATAGGATGATTCTGGTTCAACTATTCCATTAAAAACTGTGGGTCTATAACATGGGTGTCTGTTTGAATCAACTTCCACGTCATTTTACAGACTGTCATTCAGCTTTTGAGAGTCTCAAAGGACAGTTAAAAGCATCATTAAGTGACAATATTATGTTGCCATACAATACCCTGCCATATTGCTGATTCTTTTGTTACACAAATAATAATTTTGCTATCTTTTACACAGTGTTCTTAATATATTATATTAAAACTTTTGTTAAATTTGTTACATATATTATATGCAAAGCTTGAGTATATTAGTTATTTTTAAAAGTGTATATTAATGAGATGTTTAGCTTAAAACAGCAATATTTCTGATAAATAATGAATAATAGCCATTTCTATCATTGGCTGCTACTTTAGCAAAGTACATCACGCTCTTTGATGTACTTACTTCACATATTGTCAGGACGAATTGAGTAAATCCTGCTTCAAACCACAATTTAAATCACAAAGAGGTGAATTTATCGTTTATTTAAATCATTTTATTCTATTTAAATCACTTATTTAGATCTAACCTTCTAGTTCATATATTTCCTGAGCAAGGAATACATCCAACAGACTGCTGCAACAACAAAACATATTTCTTTGAGATTAACCCAGGGCTTATATACCACAGCTGGGAGCATATCACAAAAGCTTTAATAAAGCAGGCTCCATTCACACTACAGCAGGGATGGAGAATTTCTGGACTTCCTCAGATGGTAATAAATCTTCTCTGTGACACCAACATTATATTTTAATTTGTGTATTTTACTGATGTAAAGTTTTATCTGTTTCTGTTTTAATTTTTGTTAAGCCACCCTGAGTCCCAGACTGAAGAAAAGACAAGATAAAAAAATAAATAAAATCATCATCATCACCACCACCAACAGATGAGTTTCCAATATCTGCACATTCCCATACTCTTACAGCATATTCCATTGAACTCAATTGACTAAATCCAATTGTCAGTCTCAACTAGAGCTGAACAACTGAATCAATGGGATGTACATAAGTGCTGGATTAACAAGTCATTCAGTTGGCTTACTGTATCTGAGACTATAAAGTAGATGCAGCCCAGCTGACTCACATTAGATTTTACTGTAAGGAAATTAAGACCTCTGTATTCCCAAATAAGAAAGAGGAGGAGAGATCAATCAAGATCCCTTAAATGTAGACAAAGTGCCCAGAAGTTTCTAATAGGAATATCAGGCAATAAGTAGGCAGAACTTTCATGACTTGCAAAAAAGATATACAAACTCTTTGATCAGCAGTTTAATACCCAAATCCTGATTACATGAGACCATTCAAACAATACAACTTATACGACTGTTAACTGACCATTCAACAATTGTTTCAGTAAGTCTAGTCTAGCTGGGATAAACAATTTGATTTAGGCCTAAATATTTATAATTTGAGCAATATTAAATGCAATTTATAAACCTTTAGGTTTTATTTATACTAGTTGGCTTTTAAAGTTTTTTTATGGGGGATGCTCTTGTTTATTTTTTTGAGGGGTGTGTGTTTGGGTTTTTGCATTAAAAGTTATGCAACTCAGTCAGCATATACACAATAAGTACAATATTTCTAAGTACAACTGACTTCAACAAGGGAGATAAGCAAGTACTTGAAATGAAATAAAAATAAAAATTAAGTCATAAAATAAACATAGTATGAACCTTCCTGGCCATAAGCCAAGAAACTAGCACTGGATGGTGAGGGCATCCTCTTTCTACTGTTGCAAATGAATACGTTATAGTATACCAGTGGTTCTTAACCTTTGCTTTACTGGTGACCCCCCGTACATATAACTTGTTGCCAGGGATTCCCAAGACTTAACTCAAGATTTAAATACTTAAATTTATATTTGAATATATAAATATTTAAATTCAGAGCTAAATATCTATTTATTTATTAAAAGCTTCTAGAGACTAGGATTCAAATCTCCATTCAGACACGGGATGACCTTGAGCAAGTCACATTCTCTCAGCCTCGGAGGAAGGCAAAGGCAAACCTCCTCTGAACAAATCTTGCCAAAAAAAAATCCCTGTGATAAGTTCACCTTAGAGTTAGCATAAGTCAGAAATGACATGAAGGCACACAACAACAAAGTGCTGCTGACAGGGGAAGGTTCTTTCTAGCCATCATTTGAAAACTGACTTATGGCAGCCCTAAGGTAAACCTATCACGTGGGCTTTTTTGGAAAGATTTATTACCTTTGCCTTTCTCTGGGCCTTAGAGAATGGGATTTGCCTGAGGTCACCCAGTGGGTTTCCATGGCCAAGTGGGGATTCAGACCCTGGTCTCCAGAGTCATAGTTGGGGTGCACACACACACACTTGTCACCATGTCCCTTTCAGCAGGGACACAGCAGAAGGGTTTGTGTGCAGGCACCAAAACTGCTCCCTTGTCTGTAAACAAGGGAGCATTTAGGTGCACATGCATGCATGCCTCTCTTTCCCTTTCACACCCAGCAGGGGTGTGGGCCCCAAGGGGCAAGGTGGAAGGCGTGTGCATGTGCCCCAACTGCTCTCTTGTTTGCAAATGAGAGAGCACGTTGGGTGTGCACACATGCCTGCTGCCCAGTCCCTTTTGTCAGGAACATACATGGCAGGGGGAAGTGTGGACGCAGAAGGACACGGCAGAAGGCATGTGCGCACGCCCCTAGCATCCCTCATTTACAAATGAGAGAGCAATTTGGGCACACACGCACACACCCACCACTGCTGCATCCCTGTTGCTGTTGCTGCTGCTGCTGCTGTTGCTGTCCAGCAGCAGGACTCCATGTACTCCTCCTGAGGGCTCTGCAGCTCTATAGCACATAGGTCTCTGCAGCACATAGTAACTGTTTTTCCAGCAGTGGTGGGAGGACACTCTCATGCGGGCCATACCAGAGCTCTTCCAAACCTATGGGCAGGTCAGCTCCTGGCACCATGTGCTAAACTCAACTTGCACCACCTTGCTACAGCACCCTTCAGCTGAAGAGACTGAAAATCAAATAGCTCTTCTGAACCTATCAATCAGCAAAATGTTGGTGGCCAGAGCAGCAAATACAGCTACATTACAAGTGGAATGAGAAACAACCTTCCCGTACAAGTGTTATTTCATGACAGTGTTACTGCCCTGGCTAGCTCGAGCTTTGGGGATATAAAAGATATCTTTTGATATCACTAATTCGGCTGCACATATCCCTTCCACGTGCTTGCGAGGCCCCCGGACAAGCACGCACACAGGCTCGGCCGATAATCGCCGTAATATTCCTAGACAATACAGGCAGGCCAGAAACAGCCGACTCGCCACTTCAGGAGACCTCAAGGCAAGTACCCCCATTAGGTATGCAAGCAATTCTCAAAAGATCCTCCGCCTAGCGCTGGCAGCTTGATGATCTAACTATACAACGCTCAAGTACTCCGCGTTTGCATACCGGCTATCCTATTGGCAATTTGGCTCTAACTCAATCATTCAAACTCTGACCTTTCGGAGGCTTTGTCTCCAACTCCAAATCTATTGTTTTCCCAAAGTCCGACATAGCCTGTGGTCACAATTCTTACAAAAACCCCTGACTTTGAGCACTTCCTTGGATCGCTCCCGAGTTCCAGACCACCTTGCTGCCGCATCGCTTGGCGAGCTTCCCCTCAGCTCCACTTGCTGAGATACATCGAACCCCAGCTTCGCTCTCCATTTCCTTCCGGACTTTAGGACAAGTTTCGTATCACCCGAACCAAATATCCCTCTGAAAATCCCGCTATCTTACTCACACCTTTATTTTCACTAGTTATCTGTATGTTTGTGTCGCTTACATCGTGTGCCTGTATTTAATAAAGATCATTTATTATTTTCATACCGGTCTGCTTCTTGACTTGGCCTGACCCCGTAAACACTGGGTTACAAGATCCTGCTAAGTTACCCTGCCTCTCGTAACGCTAAAGCAGTGCTCAGAGCTAATCTTCCCCACCTATTGTTGCGCACATTTTGGCGTCCCTCCCAGGACCCCCAGAAAACAGGGTAACAACAGGAAGACTCTATATCCAGAAGGATAGCATGAAGCAGACACATCTCAACCCACACTCAAAGCTAAAATGAAACAAAAAGATCTTAAGTAACTGTACTTAAGTTACAGACACTCTTGGTGGAGTTCCTTTTGGACTAAAGAATCCTGTTAACAATTCTTTTTGCTGATAATTTAAAAATGTACAATAGTGGAAGTGAAATGGCTTCCCCAAAATCTGTCACAGTATACTCACTATTACCTGTGCACTTTCCACTCACTCCTACTATTCTTACACTGAAAAAGTACAAATCATATCAAAGCCAAGGATGAACACAGCATATCCTTGTGCTCTGATGGCAAGGCTAAACGATCTTCTATAACTGGCTTACATCTCTTCAACAAGGCTTCCTAATGTGAGACACAGAATTAGACTGGTTTAAAGGCCAGAGACTATACTGGAGCCCATGAAGCCTTGGAATTGCTTCCTCATCTGGTAGACTTTATGACCAAAAGCAGAAGGGACTGGAAACACCCAATAAATCTAATTTTAAAAAAAGAAAGATAGAGGCCCAGAATGTATAAAAGAAGATTTTATTTCTCAGAATAGCCCAACACTTTTCTACCAGAAATATATTTGTGGCTTTCTTCAGGGGCTGTTAAAAGAAAAGGACGGGGAAGAATACTTACATAAATGACACAGGCCAGACATAACCTAAAAAAATATAAAAATATAGATGTGCACTATGTCTCATATTAAACTATATATAAAATACGGCAATTAAGAAATATTATATCTAATTGGATATAACTGTGTACCCAAGACAATACTTACTAAACAATTTGAAAACTGATCTGCAGGAAATTCAAACTCAAAAGCTTATACCTAGAAACCAGTAACTGTCACAGCAGGAGGATAGGTATTATATTTACATTTTTTTTATCGTATCAGGGTTATCCTAGTTACAGCCTGTTACAGCAGGGAGACAGCTGAGGGATATACGAAAATCTGAACTTAAAGCAGTTAACTAAACTCTATGTCTATATTTAGATCGTGAGAGGCTCAAACACCAATCCACAACATCCAGTCTACTTGTCTTTTCAGGAGTCTTGTCACTGTGAGGAAAAAGGTTGTCTAGCATCCAGAAACATGGATACTTAAAAGAATGGTTGTTCTTTATAATTTGATCAATCACAGCAGCACCCAATTCTCCTAATATTCATAGAATCATAGAAATGTAGAGTTGGGCCATCCAGTCCAACCCCCTACCATGCAGGAATACCCTCAAAGCACGCCCGACAGATGGCCATCCAGCCTCTGCTTAAAAACCTCCAAGGAAGGAGACTCCACTACACTCCAAGGCAGCATATTCCACTGCCGGACAGCCCTGACTGTCAGGAAGTTCTTCCTGAGGTTCAGGTGGAATCTCCTTCCTGCAGCTTGAATCCATTGCTCCTTGTCCTGGTCTCTGGAGCGGCAGAAAACAAGCCCTCTCCCTCCTCTACATGGCATCCCTTCAAATATTTAAACATGGCTATCATGTCCCCTCTTAACCTTCTCTTCTACAGACTGAACATACCCAGCTCTCTAAGTCTATCCTCATAGGGCATGGCTTCCAGGCCCTTCACCATTCTGGCAGCCCTCCTCTTGACCATGTCCTTCTTGAACTGGGGTGCCCAGAACTGGACACAGGATTCAAGATGAGGTCTAACCAAAGCAGAGTGGTATCAGTACCTCCCTCGATCTAGACACCATACTCCTACTGATGCAGCTGAGAATTGCATTGGGTTTCTTGGCTGCCGCATCACACTGCTGACTCATGTTCAGCTTGTGGTCTATTAAGACTCCTAGATCCCTTTCACACGTACTGCCATCCAGCCACGTGTCCCCCATCCTATATTTCTGCATTCCACTTTTTCTGCCTAAGTGTAGGACCTTACACTTCTCTCTGTTGAATTTCATTTTGTTAGCTTTGGCCCAGCTCTCCAATCAGTCCAGGTCATTTTGAATTTTGATCCTGTCCTCTGGCATATTAGCAACCCCTCCCGATTTGGTGTCATCTGCAAATTTGATGAGCATGCCCTCTATTCCTTCATCCAAGTCGTTGATGAAAATATTGAACAGCACTGGGCCCAGGACAGAACCCTGTGGCACCCCGCTAGTCACTTCTCTCCAGGATGAAAAGCAGCCATTGGTGAGTACCCTTTGGGAACGGTCAGTCAACCAGTTACAGATCCACCTGACAGTAGCTCTGTCCAGCCCACATTTTACTAGTTTCTTCACAAGAATGTCATAGGGAACTCTGTCAAAGGCCTTACTGAAATCGAGATATGCTACATCCACAGCATTCCCTTCATCTATCAAGCTAGTAACTCTATCTTAAAAAGAGATAAGATTAGTCTGGCATGACTTATTTTTGAGAAATCCATGTTGACTTCTCGTGATTACCGCATTGCTTTCTAAGTGATTAGAAACTGACTGCTTAATGATCTGCTCCGGGATCTTTCCGGGTACTGAAGTCAGGTTGACTGGGCGATAATTATTTGGGTCCTCTTTTTTTCCCTTCTTGAAGATGGGGACAACATTTGCCCTCTTCCAGTCTGCTGGAACTTCTCCTGTCCTCCAAGATTTCTCAAAGATTATAGCAAGCGGTTCTGAAATGACCTCTGCCAGTTCTTTTAATATCCTAGGATGCAATTCATCTGGCGCTGGAGACTTGAATTCATCCAGTGTGGCCAGGTATTCCTGTACCACCTCTCTACCTATTATGTGCCGCATTTCCCCTGCTTCCTCCCCTGCTCCCCAACCGCCAGGTTGAGTGCTTTTATCCTTCCGGGAAAAAATTGAGGCAACAAAGGTGTTAAGTAGTTCTGCCTTTTCTCTTCCCCCTGTTAGTAATTTGCCATCTTCTATGCACAGCAACCCTATCGCCTCTTTCTTTTTCCTTTTGCTGTGGACATATTTAAAAAAGCCCTTTTTATTGTTTTTAATGTCTCTGGCCAGCCTAAGTTCGTTCTGTGCTTTAGCCTTTCTGACCTTCTCCCTACATCTCCTAGCTACTTGCTTAAATTCTTCTTTGGTGGTTTCCCCCCTCTTCCATTTCCTGTACACGTTTCTCTTAATGCTTAGCTCAGCTGAGAGTTCTTTAGTCAACCATTCTGGTTTCTTCAGATGCCTTCCATTTTTACTCCTTATTGGCAAAGTTTTAGAATGTGCCTTTAGTATCTCTCTTTTAAGAAACTCCCATGCCTCCTGAACTCCTTTCTCTTTCACTATTCTTGACCACGGAATTTCAGCCAGCAGCTCCTTAAGTTTACAGAAGTCCGCTTTTTTAAAATCTAAGAGGAGTGTCTGGCTACACTTATCTTCTCCTTCCCACTCAATGCCAAATTCCAATAGGGCATGGTCACTCCCCACTAAAGATCCAACTACTTCTACCTCATTAACAAGGTCATCCCTGTTCGTCAGGATCAGATCTAGAATATTTAATCCCCTTGTCGCCTCTTCCACCTTCTGGACCATGAAATTGTCTGCAAGACAAGCGAGAAACTTGCTGGACCTTGCTGTCTTGGCAGAGTTTGACTGCCAACATATATCCGGGTAATTGAAATCTCCTATTATTACTGTATCTCTCCTTTTTGAATGCGCGGTCATTTGGTTGAGGAAGGCGTCATCAAGGTCCTCAGTCTGGGTTGGAGGTCTGTAGTAAACCCCCACCAGAATATCCCTATTGTTTCTCGCTCCCTTAATTCTTACCCAGATGCTCTCGACCTGGCTTTCTGGGTTTAAGTCACAGATCTCTTCACAGGCGAAAACATCCTTGACATAGAAGGCTACTCCTCCTCCTTTCTTGTTTGGTCTATTTCTACAAAATAGGCTATACCCCTCTATTCCTACATTCCAATCCTGAGACTCATCCCACCAGGTCTCAGTGATGCCTATCAAATTGTATTTATTTTGTTGTACTAGGAGTTCAAGTTCATCTTGCTTGTTTCCCATACTCCGCGCGTTAGTGTAGAGCCACTTAAATCCCTGGGCCCTTCCTGCAAGTCCTGTACTATAGTTTCTACTCCTCCCACCATTGGACGCTTGTACTACTTGGTCAATATCATTTGGGCCTTTCCCCCCGCCCTCGCCGAGTCTTTGCCCTGAATAATATTGTCTCCCTCCCCAGCAGAACTTAGTTTAAAGACCTCTTAATCCTCCGTGCAAGACTGTTTGCAAAAACGTTCCTGCCAAGTTTCGTGAGGTGCAGCCCATCCCTTGCCAGAAGCCCACGTTCATGGAAATTCAGACCGTGTTCCAAAAACCCAAACCATTGTCGGTGGCACCATGTGCGGAGCCAGTTGTTGACCTCTGCTACTGCCCTCTCCCTTCGTGCGCCATATCCTTGAACAGGGAGGAGAGATGAAATGATCACCTGCGCACCAAGGTCCTTAAGTTTTGTCCCCATAAGCTCGTAGTCCTTTGCGATATTGCTAAGATGGTCTTCTATACAAATATTCAGAGCCCTATACAAAGAGTTGGTGTGGTGTAGTTGTTTTGAGTGTTACATTAGGACTCTGTGAGACCAGGGTTTTAATCCCTGCTTGGCCATGGAAACTCACTGGGTGGCATTGGCCAAGTCATACTCTCCCAACTTTAGAGGAATGCAGTGGCAAACCTTATGAAGCCTTATTGAAGCTGTTCTTGGTAACACTCTCTGGATACTCTGGATACTGCTGCAGCTGGGAATTGAATAATCTTGTTTCATACAAAAAACCTTGTTCTATCATATCGTTTCTTTTAACCCTTCAAAACTGAATATATGATAGATTGTTTCTTAAAAAATTAGGATGTGAGCTCTCAAACCTTAGATATGTATTTCAATCAAGCTGTGTGTGTGTGTGCGCGTGCATGTGTGTGTTTTAATGGAGAGAGGTATATAATCTAGTCCTTTCTTACTTGTTATATGCAAAAAGTGTGTTCTGTCAGAATAATAATGACTATCAAATTGGATGTTCTTATTTTTTGGAAGTCTGGTAGATTTTATGACCAATAAGAACGAAGAGTGATCCAAAAAACGGAAACTAACACATTATCATCTAACTGATTGTACTAACCACTGATGAACTACTCTGTAAGCAATGCTTACCACTTGCGGGGTGGGGGGATGTCAATACATGACAAAAATACTTTGGCTGTGATAATAAGTATTACATTACTAGGTCATCTGCATGCCTGTAGAAAGAAATTCCTGCACAATTGTTAGGTTAAAAATTGGGTTACATATTCCCTGTGGACACTAGTGAGTCAATGGGAAAGCAGATGACTTTCTGTCAACAGCAGTTGCTTCCAAAAATACCTCTTAATTATCTGTGGAACTACTGGATTAAAGAAACAGATTATATGTTCTCATGAGGTCTTCTGGGTTACAATGCTGAAGAATCAAGGAGTCCTTTGTTCCTCCATGGGTTTGGAACCCAAAGCCCAGGAAGAGATTCTCCACCCAAGGGATCTATGTGGATTCTACTCCTGGGACTGTTGTTGATTTTCAGTTATAGAATAATGACGTAAACACCTGAAAAGTTATTTCATGGAGAGGGGAGGATATCTGCATGAACAGTTGATCAGCTTAAAAGATTTAACCTACGCAATGGAAAAATACTTTCATTCCATCCTTTCACCACTATCTACTCATAATATTGCCTAACCAACAATAATAAAGAACTTCACTGGCAGAAGTATCAGGTAGTAGAACCCAGTCTCCCAAAATCTCCACACTTGACTTTGCCACCTCACCCTCTGCTGCTCTTTCATGCCTATATAATGGCCATGATAGGTGCCCTGGCCATATAAGCCATATAAGTATATCTCCTGGGAACTGCCCAGGTTCTCTGAATGAGGAGACAGATAAACATCCTGCTGCCACGAAACAAGGAAGATCGTTGGGAAGGTTGCAAATGATTTTTTAGCATGGGGAAAACATGTCCCTTCTGAGTGGAAAACAGGACATAGAGGGAACACTTTATGGATTAATTCCTATCTCCTGAGGGTCTTCCTTCTTACCATCAGAAGAAAAAGACCGCTCTTCTTCCAAGAGTAATCAGCCCTTGAAGAACAGTCTGCTCAACTTCCCTCTCTGACAAGGAACCCTTCATCCTTGGCTAGCATTTGGAGTGAAAAGAGCAGCCTTTCATAAAGGGATCCCTAAATGACTTACTCAGGCCAGGGCATCATCAAAAACCTTGCCTCTTTTCAATGCCTGAAGGAGTGTTTCCTATCATTAAAAACAGGTAATTCTCTCACTCAGCATTTTTCCAGCCCACTACTTTTCTGGCCAGCTCTGTGGCTGGCCAGAAAAGTAATGGGGATCTAACACACTTTCTCCTCTGTCATCAAGAGCTTTTCCATCCAAAGAAATCTGATTTGCAACCCATCTACTAAACCACTGGCAGAATTTCCTGAAGGGAGGATCATGGCTGGAACTAAAGTGGCTGAAACCACCTTTGGTGCAGTGACAAAACCACAGAACACCAAATATTTCTGCTTCTTCCTGAAACCTGTTTCAGGCCATGAGTTGATATCTTGGGTCAACAGATTCATTTCTGAAGGCTTTTTCTCTTCTGAGGATGCTTGTCAACCCTTAGGTTCAAATAGCTTTGGTAGAGCACACTGGCACTCAAGAGAGGGGCAAGTCATCAGACACAGAGGGACTGTTATCTTCCTGATGATATGAGGCACCCAATGTAGTAAAGCTGTCTGGTGAGCTTTGGGAGAAAACCACAAACAGTCAGTTCCTCAGAAAACACACTATGTCATGCTCAGGGAAAAAGAAAATGAAGAAAGAAAGAAAAAAATATAAAGATCAATAGCAAAAAAATGTTGAAAATAGACATGTATGAAGTAAGAGAACTGACATGTTTTAAAGAACACATCCTGTCAGAGCAAAGGTAGAAAAGAAATTGTGATTCTTTGGAAAGCAGTCAATGACATATTTGTTGTGCTTGAATATAGATCTAATTGAAGCATTACTCCCTTCATCTCCCAACTGCCACTTGCTACAGCTATCAATAATGCCTAAACACTCAAAAAAACCTGTTTGATTTTGGAAGCAACACCTGGATGGGAGTTGGTCAATAAATACCAGGGACTGTAGGCTATATTTCAGAGGACGGAACTGGCAAAACCACCTCTGACTATTCCTTGCCTACAAAAACCCTATGAAATTTATGGAGTCAGCGTAAGTCAACAAGCAATCTGAAGGCACAGACACACACAGCTATTAAAAGAGAGATGTTGTGCTTAGATCCATCTCCATGGCCCACTGAATTACTAGTATGCAGATGTGAAGAACTCTGAAGACTAGAAAGTTCAGACAGTCTATTCAGTAACTGAAAAAGATTGCCGTGCATACTCGAAATGTTCTGCGTTGTTAAAAGAAGTATTTCAGATTGACATATCCAGTATTCTAAGAAATGAAGTGGAATCAAAATGGGGAGAGTTATAAAGGATGGGAACAGTCTTGCTCATTCAGCAGAATGGATTAGAATTCAACACTTTATTTATTTTACATCCTGCCTTTCTCCTGGCATGGCAAAAGAAAGATCACTAGTAGACGAATTAGAATCACTGCTAGTGAAGTAGACTGTAAATCATTTGGAGGAACAATGTTCCTGCAATACATATGAAGCTAATTGTCTTTCGTATAGCAATACAAGGGAACATATAAAGAATGACACTTAATGATGACACTTAATACCAATTAAATTTTTTAAAAATACTAATACTTCACAGTAGTGTTGGGGAGACGGTAGAGGTGGAATCGGGAGTAAATGTTGGCATTTTTTTAAAGAAAAGAGGTGAAGAAAGAGTTTTTCCCCCCTTTTTGAAAGGGAAAATGCAAATGTTCGGTACACAGAGGCTATTACTATATTACTGGGGTCTCAATTATTAGAAATTACAACAACACAGAATTATAGAGTTGGAAGGGGCATCATGGGCCATCAAGTCAAACCCCTGCTCAATGCAGGATCTCCAGCTAAAGCATCCCCAGCAGACAGCTGTCCATTCTCTTTTTGAAGATGTGCAGAGAAGTACACTCCACCACCTCTCTAGGCAATTGATTCCATTGCCAAACTGCTTTTTCTGACAAGAAGTTCCTTCTAATGCTCAATTGATATCCATTCTCCTTTAACTTCAAACTATTAGACCTGGTCCTAACCTCTGGGGCAGCAACGAACAGGCCTGCCTCTCCTCCTCTCTGTGATAGCCCCTAAGGTGTTTAAAGAGTAAAATCATGTCACCCCCAGTATTCTCTTCATCGAGCTGAACACGTCCAGCTGCTTCAAACTTTCATCATATGTTTTGTTCTCCATACCTCTTATTAACATCACTGCCTTTCTCAGAACCTTCTCCAACTTGTCTATATCCTATCTAAAATGAGGAACTAGGAAGTGAACGCAGAACTTCAGATGAAGCCTGACCAGTGCAGAATTTAGCGGAACCATTACTTCTTTCAACTTGTAAACTTTGCTTCTGTTAAAGCAGATTAAAATAGCATTCACCTTTTTTGCTAGCCCATGATCAACAATAACCTCAAGGTCCTTTTCACATGTAGTTTTGGTGAGCCATGTATTCTCTATCCTATATCTATTTGGTTTTTGTGGCCTAAATATAGAATTTTGCATTTGTTTCTACTGATTTTCATTTCTAGCTTATCTAGGCCCTTTTGAATTTAGTTCCTATTTTCCAATGTGTTTAGCAACCTCTCCCAGTTTTGTGTCATCTGCAAACTTGATAAGGAGTCCCTCCATCCCATCATTTAAGTCACTGATAAAAATATTGAAGAGTAATGGCTCTAGGGTGGAACTCTGAGGCACTCCAGTTTGAAGCAGAGCCATTGATAGCAACAGCAGTTAGCAATAGCAGTTACATTTCTATACCGCTTATCAGTGCAAGGCACTCCTCAAGTGGTTTACAATGTGTTTAGCTAATTGCCCCCAGCAAGCTCAGCACTCATTTTACCGACCTACTGCGCCACCATGACTCTCCTCTAAGCATGGGTCCATCTATTCTGCATTTAATCAGTTTTGCTATTAAAAACATTGAGGGACTTTATTAAATGTTTTGCTGAAATACAGATAAATGACACCCATAGCATTCCCACCATCTACTAAACTAGTGACCTGATTGAAAAAAGATATAATAATTTAGCAGGATTTGCTCTTGACAAACCCATGCTGACTCCTACTAATCACTACATAATCATCAAGATATCTGCAGACAGATTCCTGTATAATCAATTATAATATATTTCCTGATATCGCGGTGAGGCTGACCGGTCTAAAGTTCCTGGATCTTCTTTTTTGCCCTTTTTCAAAGAGGAGGATAATATTTCCTTTTTCCAATCCTTTGGCACCTCACCTCACTTGAAAGATCTTTCATTTTGATGCTAGCTTGACTATATTAAGGAAATTGCTTCTGCAGAAAAACTGACTTGTAGAATTCAAATGGACAGAGAAGAACTTTTAAAAAGCCACGTTGGCTACCATCTGCTCTTCTTTTATTCCATCAATAAGTGAGGACAAACCATCATGTAGTCTGCCAGCACACAGGCTTCTGCCTAAATGCCAGCTGGTCAACAGCATTGCTTCATTTCCTTATTTTTTTCTGGCTGTGCTGCCTATGTATATATACACATAATACGTTACCTTGTGAAAGCCTTGCTGTGAAGGTAACATTGAGGTAGTTTAAATAAATTTTGAATGAAACATAAGCATGATGCCAATTCTTTAAAGCCCCCTTGGTACGATGGTATGATATGATATAATTGGCAAATACCATTTAATTGGCTTGAAATATGAATTATATATTGCTATGGCTAAAAAGCCACGTTGGCTAAAGACAACTGGCTGAACATGTGCAAAAGTAGGTCAGATGGTATCTCAGGGTATGACCAGGTCATAATCAAGGAAGCTCCTGTGTTAATGAGTTTGTAAATGTACCCTCAACAACTCAATCTTCAGAAACAAAAGCACCCTACTACTTACTGATTGTCTTCAACCTGCTTCCTCTTCCTTCCAAGACTCTCCTTTGTTTCCTCACTTAATTAAGCAGCTATCACAATTCCAATCAGTGGTTTATCACCTAACGCCATTAGCCCACCCCAGACCCCACTGTCTACTCTGCCCGATAGCCATTAACATCTTCCTCTTCAGGGGGGGAACAGGGTATTTAAACCCTGGCTCTCAGCCAGATAACTCGTAGTACTCTGGACACAGGCTGTCATTCTGCTGGTACAATTCTCATTCCTGTATACCCTCTGACCCTCAGTCTGAGCCAAGTTGCTTCGTCTCTTCTCTGTAGGATAGGTAAATATCACCTACTTCACCCTAAGTTCTCACTATCCAATTTTTCACTCATTTCCTTCAGTTAGCCCTGTGTGGTTGTGACACTGCTTGGCTCTTATGCATGATTATGATATTCCCCCAATTAAAAACACAAACATACTTTTAATATCCAACTGGTATCCTGAATTAGTACTGCTCTACACAGGTGTAAAACAGCCTATAAGGTTACCACCCTCTCACTGGCCTCCCCTTTGAGCTAATAATTCCCCACTTTTTTTCACAGAGCCACTGATATCACAGGTGGGTCTCTGAGTCATCTGCCTTTTGAGGTAACAGCATGTAATACACATGTGAAGGAATAGAGCATGTAGAAAGTAGCCATAGCATGATATTTTTGCACTGCCCCAATACACAGCTCCTCCCAAACCTGTCCATTGTCCACATGTTCACATGAATAGAATTCTAAGTGTACAGGCTTCCACAGATCCTGAATTCCTGATGGAATCAAGAATCCCAAGTGTCTCAAATCCTGGAGTGATCTGATGGTCTAGATAAAAGGGGTACTTATGAGAAAGGTGGCAGGCCCCTTTCCAAGAACAGGTAATCTGTTTCACTCAGAGAAGGAAAGTTAGAACACAAGCTTACCACAGTTACCAAGTCTAAGTGGCTTTTGGTGTTTAACAGAATCTTAGACTAAACGAGCAAATGGAGTTCTGTTTCAAACTCAGAGTGATTTTACTCATCATCTTTGAGTGCATGTTAGATTTGTGAAATCTCGTCTTTTAAGAATGAAGTACTCTAAAAACCCATGAGAAATCAAGAATGTAATAGTCTTTCTATTTCTTTACAACTGTTATGTTCCAGCTTTCTGTATACTACCTGCAGATGTTTAACTCCTCTTGTTCAGCACATCTTAACACTTACATCTCACAACTGCTGTTTTCCTCCCTAAACAAAGGGGTGGATTCACTGTCGCTGTGGTATTGCATTCTGTCACAGTTCCAACAGTAAAGAGTACCTCTACCTTTCGCCACAGAAAATTATAAAGAATCAAGCAAAGAGCAAAGCCATTATCTAAAGGGCTCTGGGAACTAATTTAGCATTTTAGGGTCCCTCTTTGTGCCAAGTGAAATCAGGCTCTGGCAGTCTTCTCCAGCCACTACTGTCAGCAGAAAAAGGAAGCAATGCTTCCTGATAATAACACTGCCACCACACATTTTGTCACTGAATGCTGCCATAGTAGAATTCTAACAATGAATTCAGTGTATTAATTACTCTGATTAGTATGAAAAAGGACAAGCTACAACCTTTAAGAGTCCTTTTTTCCCCTTATAACTGTAGCACCATCATAGTCTTAGGCATATGCCTTCAATGGGAAATTAGTCATGCCCGTCCCACGTAAATTAAATTAAACCAAAGGAGAAAGATACAACCAAAAGAAACAAGATCTTCAAAGTAAGAATGCAGCAATACCTGAGTTATCATCATCATCATCATCATCATCATCACCACCACCACCACTATCACCACATCATCATTATTATATCCATTTATATCCCATCTATAAATATCCATACATAACTAGGGATGGGCCAACCGAATCCACGAATCCTCAGCAAGGAGTTGAGATTCGTGAATCCAAATCCCCGTGCTAAAACAGGCAAACCAAATCTTTCGAATCCACCAACCAAATAGTTTGTTGGAGACCAGGATGCCTGAAAACCTGGGAGGCCAGGATGACTGAAAACCTAGGAGACCAGATACACAAAGGGAGATGGCAAGTAGGTGAGTTTTTCCCTTCGAGTAATAATGGCCTTTGCTAACAATTTCAGAAATTACATCTGGGGTTGTATTCTAGTATATTTAAATTGAATATTTAATATTTAAGTTCAGCACTATTTTCTGTGCTGAAAACCAATGGTATATATAAACGCTGGGGTCAGTGGGTCCTATGCCTATCAGAAGTAGTGAGGCAGAGGTCAAGATCACACAATCTCATCTAGTGATTGCCACATGTAGGCCACAAGACCAGTGCCTGGTTGTAAACCTATAGCTAGAATAGGATGAGAAGTGAAATGTCTGTCACAGTTTCTCATGAGCCACATGACAAATCACATGTAGCAGAAAGGAAAAATTGTATTTAAAAATGGCACCTTTGTGGCCTGCCAAAGGCCTGAAGGTCAGCTGAAAGATTCCTTTGCATATCTCCCTTGCAAAGCTCTTTCATACACAATTCTAGGGTTTGTAGTTTTGCAAGGTGTCACAGCCTTCTCTGCCAAAGTGTGCTGGTGCATCATCAAGCTACAAACCCCAGGATGCCATAAGGAGCTATGCAAAGAAAATCCAATTTTGACCTGGATTATTTCTGTATTATAATATATGGCCCTGTTTACACAGGCAGGAAAATCTGGGATTAATCCACACCTTCCTGCCTGTGTAGAAATGGTCTTCACATCATTTTCAATCTGGGGAGATCCTGAGGCAAAACTATGACCATTGTTCTGGCCAGATTTCTTCAGAGGGAGGTTTGCCTTTGCCTAGACTTTTGCTAAGGCTGAGAGAGTGTGTCTTGCCCAAGATTATCCTTCTTTCCCTTGCTTTTTAAACCCTTTTTTAAAAAAAGGACTCAAAAGATTCAAGATTCGTGAGATTTGTGGATTCCCCAAAACGTTCTAGGGATTTCAATTTGGATTTTGAAAATTCTGGATTCGTCCCATCCCTATCCATAACCATTGAACTCAAGACAACTTGAAACAATTAAAACAGATACAGACAAAAGCTCACATCCCTAAAACATACAGAATGTAAAATATAATTAAACTATCAGTAGAGATAAAAGGCTTTTAAACAGATACCCATTAAAAAAGAAGGAATACAGACAACACAGCACATTATTACAAACTCTTCTCCATAGGCAGTCAGTTACTAAGGCCTGTTGAAACTAAAACTCCTTCACCAGCCACCAGAAGAAACCTACAGAGAGGGCCAGTCTAGCCTTTCCAGAAGAGAGGAATTCCCTCTCTAAGAAGTAAGCTCTAGCCTTGCATTCTGAAAGAAAAACACTATTTTACTATTCTTATTAACTCTTCTCTGAATAAAATGTATAAAATTAACACAGCCTGCAAATAAGAGCTATGCTTACATCACAGAGCTTATACATGCACCTGAAATGCTAATAAAACAAAAATGCAATTATGATACTTACTTAGCAGTATTCACCAACAAATTAACCATACTTATCATTCACAGCATTTTTAGCTTTTTTATATCACAGAAAGGCATCAAAGCAACTGTCACTAGGAGCTATCTGGCCTTATTGATAACTTAAGAGCCCTTGGCTCTGCCTTATGAAGTTAAATTTCCCAAAGCGGTCAATTAGATCTTGGTAATATTCTCATTGGTGGTTTGCTGCTGAAGGATATCACGTAAACTTTCACTTCACCCTTTTATATTTTACTGCATTCAAGATGATACAGTTTTTGTTACTGCCTGAAAAAGCCTTCCAGATTATGACTAAATCTCTTCTTTAAAAGAGTCTACTTGATAAAAGCTTCTAAAATCTCTAATTCTCAATCAAATCTGAAAAATAATTTTCTATTGATAAGAAGACAATACAAGGATCCTTGGAATCAAAACACTGAATATTATATAAATTTGGTAACAAATATTCCTTTAGTTCCTTCTGATTCCTATTTTTAAATTAAATAAAAAGTGTGCCCGGGGGGACTACTCTGTTAACCACTTAGAGCAAAGCATATTTGTGGAAAATACAGTATAAATAAATAGACTATACCCTAAAGGGAGGAAGCCATCCAAGATTTGGGGTTCACTGTTACCAATATGCTGAAGATCACCCAATTAATCTCTCCTTTCCATCTATATCCAAAGACATCATGAACATCAGAGTCAGTATTAGATATTGGTAAAGGACTTGATAAGGGTGAATAAAATGAATCTTAACCCACTCACAAGTCAGAAGATGGCCTTGCCAGTTAAAAAAACAAATTATGGAAAAGGAATTCAGTCTTTTTTTTTTTATAGGGATGTAATATTCTTGAAGACACATATCCACTATCTGCACATATGCCTGATTCAGCCATGAACCTAAATGCTCAATTTTGGGGATGGCCAGGAACATTTCTGAGTAGCTAAGAACAGAGTTCGAATCCTTGCTTAGCCACAGAAACCTGCTGGGAGACTCTCTCAGCCTCAGAGGAAGGCAAAGGAAAACCCCCTCTGAACAAACCTTGTCCAGAAAACTCCATGATAGGCTCATGGGTTGCCATAAGTTGGAACCACTTGAAGTAACACAACAACAACATAAAAGCTCATACTGCAATCTCATTTGCTCGTGGAAATGTTGGACACAATCATGTTTATGTTATTGTTGTGTGCCTTCAAGTTGTTTCTGACTTATGGTGAGGTGAACCCATCACAGGGCTTTCCTGGTAATTCTTGTTCAGATAGATTTTCCTTTGTGTTTCTCTGAGATGGAGAAAGTATGACTTGCCCAATGTCATCCAGTGGGTTTCCATGGCCGAGCAGGGAATCAAACTCTGGTCTCCCAGATTGTGGTCCAACACTCAAATTGCTATACCGTGCTGGCTCTCAAAAACCTATACACCAGAATATTATTCTTATAAACTCCAACATGAGCCTGTGTGGCTTCAAAGATCCTCAGGAGAGGCCTTCCTCCTTATTTCACCAACTCCGGAAGTTCCACTTACTAGGAACTTTTCACGGCTGCTTCCAGGCTCTGGAACTTCTTGCCAAAGGAAACTAGATTAGCCTGATGACCATCCAGTGACAGGAAAATGCATTTTTATTTAGTCAGGGCTTCAGCCCATATTGAAACCGGCCCATATACTGAAATCAGTTTTAATTGTTGTTCTTACTAATGCATTAACTGCCTTGGTTTTTTCACAAGGTTGAACCTTGTATTTTATTGCTGTTTTACTGTTATTACACCCTGCTGAACTACCAAGAGTACTATTTGGGATATAAAATTTAACAGGTATCTCCATGCATGTCAACCTGACCTGACCTTCTCACCAGAAGGAGGCCAATTGTATGTGTTTTCTTCACAGAGCTATACAAAGAAACTTCTATTAACGTACTCATATTATTTTCCTATTCATTCATTCTCTTCCAACAGCAGAAGGAACAGATTTTTATCTTTGGGTCTCCAGATAGTCTTCTTTGCAAGAATTTAAGTTGGATTTTTTTAAAAAAATAATGATTACATACCATTTTTCTTTTCCATTTAGATGTTTTAATCTAAAATTCTGAAGTATATTTTCCCCCTTGAACACCAATTGTGATTTAATGTTGTCAAGAAGAGTCCGGAAATTAGAGATTTAATAAGCAGTGGTCCTTGATTTGGTCAGCTATTATGATAATTTTTGGTTGTAGCCTTCCCCTACTATTTCCTATTCCCACCCATACACATTTTCATGGGGAAACTTTTAACAAGGAAACACAAGTCAATATAGGATGGTTGCGGTTTTTTTTAAATTTCATTCATGGTCCTAGACAGAACTTATAAAAACAGTAGATGAAATATATAAAAATACACACAGATACAACTAAAATACTTCACTAGATCTAAATACTGTTCATTTCTGATACCCTAAGTAAAATCTGAGGAAAAACCAGAAATAAAAAGGTTAAGGTATTTAAAAGTTAAGGTTTCATATCTGACACTTCCTCTTACACGAGTACTCTTCCATCAGTGGGAGGAGAGGTCATGAAAAGTGAGCATTCACTTTGTGTATGAAAATCTCCAGCCAGAACAACAAAAGCCCCTGAACAATGTATTATCAGATTCTCTATGTACTCCTCCAGCCTTAGCCAATCTGGTTTCACTTGAGATTTGATTTTTTTAATTTCATTGTTTACTTTGACATAAACTTCACTTGTCTGCTCTTTTTGGGAGAGGAAACAACTTTCCTTGATTTTCTTAACAAAGGAGCATGAGGTACTCCTCTAAGAACAAATGGGTGCACATAGCTCTCTTCCGGAGGCAATGCCTGCATTAAAATCTGTTATTTTTGCTCATGCTGGTCTATGACCGTAATTAATAATAACAATAACAATAATAATGCCCACATTACAAGCTATGCTATATAGACTTTATTAGTACGACTTATAAAAACCCAAGAAAGTATTACAGTCATCATTTGTCAATGTTGGTGACAGTCCTCACTTTTCATGTCATTTTTATGCTACACACTAAACACTGCTTAAAAATTCCTTCCTACTGGAAGTTAAACATATATCCATAAACACAATTAGATTCACAAAAAGTTTATAAACATTTGGTCATGGTATAGAATATGTTTTGCTCACATGTATTGGATACTAGAGTTCAGATTCAAACCCGGATTTTAACAATTTTGTTAAAATCTTAGTCAACTGAAGCTTTTCTCTTTATACAACTCAGAGCCGGAGCTCTGGAGATTATTTTCAGACTCCTGACCCATTGTAGACCCATCACTTCTGGTAAAGCCTGGTGAGTGCTTGCATGTGTATGTGTTTTGTTTTATTTTGTTTTTTCTTTTGTTTTGTTTTTGGAGAGAGGAGATTGGACATAACACAAGAGGGGGCAGTTGCAGTTTGCTTCAAAGGTTAATCGTCACTCCTTAATGCTTTCAGAAGTGAGGATTCTTCATTTTCTGTTCTTAGAGAGGAATTTCATCCAGGGACCATGAAAAAAAAACTTCAGCAACTGAGCCACATAACTTCCATCCAATTTTGGTACACTAATAGGTTCGTGTTGAATAAATATCGTTTCTTAAAATTTCCAAATTTAAAGTTTGTTGGGTTTTTTTAGTAACTTTTGGACAAAGTGATCTCTCTATCCCATGTATATCAGATTCTTACCATTTTGGGCAACTGTTTGTTTTTTCCTCTTTCACTAGTCTGAATATATCATTTCTTTGGGTGGATAAGAAATAAGTAGCAGAAAGTTAAGAAACATCCTGATGACTTAGCAGAACGTACTGTTGCTCATGCAAGTTAGGTCCAGTTTCACTGAACTCACCTACATATTACATCCCACTTGCACAATACATCATTCTGTTGCAAAGGGTCTCATAAACCTAAGGAGAAGCTTTTCTGGAGACAGCGGACTTGGAATCTTCCTGATTTGACATGGAGAAACATTTTCCACTAAGAAAAACCCACTGATTGATACAAATGAATAAAAATTGTTACCCGCAACTGTAAGTGTGGATTTGGAGGTACATATTTCTCTTTCTGGATACAAATGAATATGGAAACGCAATCTTCTTATTATTGCTTTAATTTATTCCATCATTTTATTACATTTTTATCCACTCAAGAGCACAGGTGGGCAAAATATAGATTGTTCATGGTTTTGCAATAAACCAGCAAGGTTTTCTGACCTTAATTGTCTTCAACAATGGCAAAAAAACAAAACAAAAAAACTTCTCAACCTTAAATTAAAATTAGCAGACAGAAATAAAGGTTCAGCTAATACACAAAAACCCTAACATACTGTTCTGTGAAAGTATTGTGAAACTCCGTTCATTTCAGGTACTAAAACTAAATTCCTGGGGTCAGGATATTTAAAATCTAGGCCTAAACTGAATTGCCAATCTGTTCCAAACAGAGAAGACCCACTGAATCCATGAAATTTACTGAAGTATTTGCTTACTGTTCAACAGATACTTAAATGGATTTGCTCTAAGTCTAAGCAATGACTAGCATATGGATTTAGATTGTGTGTGTGTGTGTGTGTGTGTGTGTATGCTTTGTAGCAGACTCCAGATGGTAGATCTCAGGATTCTAGTAACAACAAGATCCCACAAACAAGAAGTCTGACAATCCAAGTACACATTCCCTTTGCTATGGTGGGAGAACCAACTGAATGACAGAGTTTCAACATAAACTGAAGTACAAACTGTGTTAACAACAAAACATGCTTTTAGGAACCTTTGCTTTCTTAAGTTCAGTTAAACATGCAATGCCCTGCTTCAAAATTGAAAGCATAATGGAATAGGTGAGAAAAAATTTCAACTGTTCCCCAGCCATCCGTCCCCTCCTCCCAAAAAACTGTCCCCAGTAATACCATACAAAGAATGACAACACGGAGGGGGGGGGGACCTTCTAATGAAACTTACATTTGGCCTGCAGTTGCTATCTATAGAGTTTTCTTTATACAAAGCTGTGGAAGTGTGTATGTTCATCCTCTCAGACACAAGGTAGATAAGATTATTAAAAGTCGGTCACAAATACCAGCCAGAATCTAAGGTGGCCTGTGTACTAGTCATGGGAAGAAGTGAACTGGTCATCTGCAATGGTTACATGCACATGCATGTAACAATTTTTGTACAAAAAATTCTTAAACATCAATCTTACTGCATTTTTCTATTCTCCTATATGGCTACTATCCTAAAGCATATGTTTACATGAATCTACTTAATTACTGCATCAAACATTTCCTTTATATGTTCATCTACAACTATTTAAAAAACTTGTTTTTATTAAGCAACATTTTAATAGCATAGATCAAATGAATGCAGCTCTAAAAGGACAAGAAAACCATTCCCTGAACATTAAGTATAAGAAAAGGTGTTGGACAGGTAAATTGGACAGTTAAATTGTATTAACTGGTGCTGCTTTGAGTACTGAATTTTAATGTCAGCATACAGTGGGTTTTACATACCTTGGTGGCATACAATCAGGAAATTATTATATCCTGTAACTATGAACTCAGGAGTAAAAAGGTCATTTTGATTTTCTTCCTATCAGTTAAAAAATAATTTGAAATCTCAATGTGCATTTAAAAAAAAAAAAAGGACAAACCATTTGGCTTTTTAGGTCACTTTAGCAGGAAAGAGAAAGAAGCTTCATCTGACACATTTTTGTTTAAATAGCTAAACTTCTAGATTAAATCAAGTTTGCATTTTTGAATAAGACAAAAACTTGAAAAGCATGAATAGATATTATCTTCTTTGAAAGTACCCATAGGCTGTTGTTAACTTTAACTTAGGGCAACCCTATGAAAGACAGACCTCCGAATCTCCCTATCGTCAACAGCCTTGCTCACATCTTGCAGACTCAGAGCAATCGCTTCCTTGATTGAATCTATCCATCTGCAATGTGGCCCTCCTCTTTCCTTACTGCTTTCTACCTTACAAAGCATTATTGAGGGTTTTTTTTCCTAATGAGTTGTGTCTTCTCATGATATGTTCAAGATACAACAGTCTTAGTTTAGTTATCCTGGCTTGGCTTGAACTCTCCCTAGAGTTCAAGCATGATTTGCTCTAGGACCCCTTCATTTGTCTTTTTGGCAGTCCATGGAATCAGTAGAATTCTTTTCCAGCACCACATTTCATTTCTTCACTGTCTGGCTTTCAAACCATATACAGAAACTGGAAATAGGATGGCAAGGATGTTCTTAACTTTAATAGTCAATTATGCATCTTGATACTTGAGGATCTTGTCTACTTCCTGACTCATCCAATGTATGCAAAATCTTTAATAATTTCAATGTCTTCATTGCCTACTTCAAAGTTGTGTAATTTTCTGTGGTCGTTATTTTGGTTTTCTTGATGTTCAACTGCAAACCTGCTTTTGCACTTTCTTCCCTGACCTTCTTCAGTAATTGTTGTAAGTCCTTGCTATTTTAGTGTCTTAAATTGATGTTCCTTCTTCCAATTTTCACACCTCCTTCCTCCGAGTCTAATCCTGCTTTACATATGATGCATCCAGTGTGGAAGTTAAACAGATCGAGTGATAAAATGCAGCTTTGCCTGGCTTCCTTGCCAATTGGAAACCATTCCATTTGTATGTATTCTGCCCTGACAGTAGCCTCTTGTCCCGTGTAGACATTAGACATAACTACAAATAGAACGTTGTGGCACATGGTATTTCTTTTAAAATGGTCCATAGGTTTTCATGATCTATACAAAGAGTTTGCTATAATCTATAAAGCACAGGCTGATTTTCTTCTGAAATTCTTTGGTGCACTCCATTACTCAATGCCTGTTTTCAATCTGATCCCAAGTGCCACTTCCTTTCCTGAATATAGCTTGGACATCAGACATTCCTCACACCATATATGGTAGAAGTCTTTGTTGTAGAGTTTTGATCATCACTCTGTCTTCAGTTTGTACAGTTTCTAATTACTGAGAAAGCAATGCTGTAATCAATAAAAGTCTACATAGGTTTCTCAAAAACAAGTCATGCCAGACTAATCTTATCTCTTTTTATGATAGAGTTAAAGGCCTGATAGACAAAGGGAATGCTGTGGACATAGCATATCTTGATTTCAGTAAGGCCTTTGACAAAGTTCCACATGACATTCTTGCAAAGAAGCTAGTAAAATGTGGGCTGGACAGTGCTACTGTTAGGTGGATTTGTAACTGGCTGACTGACTGAACTCAAAGGGTGCTCACTAATGGCTTATCTTCATCCTGGAGAGAAGTGATTACGGGGGTGCCACAGGGTTCTGTTCTAGGCCCAGTGCTATTCAACATCTTCATCAATGACTTCGATGAAGGAATAGAGGGTACACTGATCAAATTTGCAGATGACACCAAAGTGGGAGGGGTTGCTAATACGCCAGAGGACAGGATCAAAATTCAAAATGACCTTAACAGATTGAAGAGCTGGGCCAAAGCTAACAAAACGAATTTCAACAGAGAGAAATGTAAGGTCCTATACTTAGGCAGAAAAAAAGGAATGTACAAACAGAGGATGGGGGACACATGGCTGGGTAACAGTACGTGCGAAAGGGATCTAGGAGTCTTGGTGGACCACAAGCTGAACATGAGTCTGCAGTGTGATGCGGCAGTCAAGAAAACCAAGACGATTCTTGGTTGCATCAATAGGAGTATGGTCATAGAATCACAGAGTTGGAAGAGATCACAGGGACCATCCAGTCCAACCCCCTGCTATACAGGAACATCCATCAAAGCATTCCCAACAGATGGCATCTAGTGTCTGCTTAAAAACCTCCAAAGAAGGAAACTCCACCACACTCCAATGCAGCATATTCCACTGCCAGACAGCTCTGACTGTCAGGAAGTTCTTCCTGAGGTTCAAGTGGAATCTCCTTTCCTGCAGCTTGAATCCATTGCTCCTTGTCCTAGTCTCTGGAGCGATAGAGAACAAGCCTGCTCCCTCCTCAACATGACATCCCTTCAAATATTTAAACATGGCTATCACGTCCCCTCTTAACCTTTTCTTCTGCAGACTAAACATACCCAGCTCCCTAAGCTGTTCCTCATAAGGCATGGCTTCCAGACCCTTCACCATTTTGGTCGCCCTCCTTTGCACACGTTCCAGCTTGTAGACATCCTTCTTGAACTGAAGTGCCCAGAACTGGACACAGTATTCCAAATGAGGCCTAACCAATGCAGAATAGAGTGGTACCATTACCTCCCTCGATCCAGACACCATACTCCTATTGATGCAACCAAGAATCGCGCTGGCTTTCTTGGCTACCGTGTCACACTGCTGACTCATGTTCAGCTTGTGATCTACCAAGACTCCTAGATCCTTTTCACATGTACTGCTTTCCAGCCACACGTCCCGCATCCTATACTTGTGACTTTCATTTTTTCCGCCCAAGCGCAGGACCCTACATTTCTCTGTTGAAATTCATTTTGTTAGCTTTGGCCCAGCTCTCCAATCTGTCAAGGTCATTTTGAAACTTGATCCTATCCTTTGGTGTATTAGCAACCCCTCCCAGTTTGGTATCATCTGCAAATTTGATCAGCATGCCCCCCACTCCCTCATCCAAGTCATTGATGAAGATGTTGAATAGCACTGGGCCCAGGACAGAACTCTGTGGCACCCCACTAGTCACTTCTCTCCAGGACAAAAAGCAGCCATTGGTGATCAACCCTTGGGTGCAGTCAGTCAACCAATTACAAATCCAACTAACAGTAGTGCTGTCCAGATCGCATTTTACTAGCTTCTTTGCAAGAATGTCATGGGGAACTTTATCAAAGGCCTTACTGAGGTCAAGATATGCTACATCTACAGCATTCCCTTCATCTATCAAGCTTGTAACCCTATCATAAAAAGAGATAAGATTAGTCTGGCATGACTTATTTCTGAGAAATCCATGCTGGCTTTTATTGATTACAGCATTGCTTTCTAAGTAATTGCAAACTGACTGTTTAATGATTTGCTCTAGGATCTTTCCTGGAATTGATGTCAGGCTTACCAGGCAATAATTATTAGGGTCCTCTTTTTTCCCCTTCTTGAAGATGGGGATGACATTTGCCCTCCTCCAGTCTGTTGGGACTTCTCCTGTTCTCCAAGAGTTCTGAAAGATTATTGCAAGTGGTTCATAAATTACTTCTGCCAGTTCTTTTAATATCCTTGGATGTAATTCATCTGGCCCTGGGGACTTGAATTCGTCTAGTTTAGCCAGATATTCCTGTACTACTTCTCTACTTATTCTGTGCTGCATTTCCCTCGCTTCCTCACCTGCTCCTTTGACGGTATCTAGATCAAGGGAGGTAATGGTACCACTCTGTTATGCTTTGGTTAGACCTCATCTGGAATACTGTGTCCTGTTCTGGGCACCTTATTTCAAGAAGGATATCGACAAGCTGGAACGTGTACAGAGGAGGGCAACCAAAATGGTGAAGGGTCTGGAATGCAAGCCCTATCAGGAGTGGCTTAGGGAGCTGGGGATGTTTAGTCTGCAGAAGAGAAGGTTAAGAGGGGACATGATAGCCATGTTTAAATATTTGAAGGGATGTCATGTCAAGGAAGGAGCGGGCTTGTTTTCCGCTGCTCCAGAGACTAGGACAAGGAGCAATGGATTCAAGCTGCAGGATAGGAGATTCCTCCTGAACCTCAGAAAGAACTTCCTGACAGTCAGAGCTATCCGGCAGTGGAATATGCTGTCTTGGGGTATGGTGGAGTCTCCTTCTTTGGAGGTTTTTAAGCAGAGGCTGGATGGCCATCTGTCAGGAGTGCTCTGATGTGGGTTTCTGCATGGAAGGTGTTTGGACTGGATGGCTCTGTGGTCTCTTCCAACTCTGTGATTCTATGATTCTATGCACTGGAGATTAATATAGTAGTCCTGTGGTTACTGCAATTCCTGTTGTCTCTTTTCTTGGGAACAAGAATTTATAGGCTACTTTTTGTTTTCCATATTTGTTGACAGATTTTGGTTAAAGTTAGAGTAGATTTTGTCTCTGTAGCCTGAAGAAGATCTGTTGGCACACCATCTGTTCCTGGTGATTTTTTTCTCCCAAGTGCTCACAGTGCAACTTCAACTTCACTTTCTAAAATTGGAGGTTCATCTTTATATGGTTCTTCCTTGAAGGAATCTGTCCTCCTTTCATATCTTTTGTAGAGTTCTTCTTATTGTTTCCATCATCTTTTATCTCTACTTGGTCATGTAATAGGTTCTTCTGCTGGTTGTATAGCATCCCCACTCTTGGTTTAAATTTCCCTTTGATTTCTCAGATCTTGTTGAAAAGGTCTCTTGTTTTACCTTTTGTTGTTGTCGTTGTCATCTGTGATTTCTCCGCACTTATTATTGTAGTAGTTCTCTTTGTCCCTCTGCACAGTTGCATTTGGGCTTCTGGCTCTATTTCTGTAACCTTTTACTTTTGCTTTTCCTTTGCCTTTATCTGCTTGGAGAGTTTCTTCTGTCATCCACTTAGGCTTCTCTTTCTTTCTAGATGACACTAGTGCCTTTTTTCATTATTCCCTCGCAATGTCCCTGGCTTCAGTCCACAGAACTTCCAAACTCCCAGTCAATTACGCTTAAAAGTGCAAACTTTTTTTCACATTATCTTTAAATTCTATGGGGATGTTCTTCAGGTTGTATTTTGGCACACTGGTTGGTTTAGTGTTCTTAACATTAGTCTCACTTTTCATATTAGCAGTTCATGGGCGCAACCTGTTCCTGGTTCTCTTTTTGAAGAGAGAATGGAATTTCTGCATCTTCTGCCTCCAATTATGTAGTCTAATCGATTTCTATATTCGCCATCAGGTGATGCCCATGAATACAGTCATCTCTTTGGTTGTCTGAAGCATGTGTTTGTGACAACAAAACTTTTGACCCTACAAAATTCAGTCAGTCACTGTCCTGCTTTATTTCTGGATCCTAGGCCAAATTTTCCTACAATCTTTATTCTGCTCTGTTTCCTACTTTTGCCTGCCAATCACCTATGATTACTAAGAAGTCCTGTTTTGGTGTGCAATCAATTTCTTCCTGGACTGAAGCATACAATCTTCCAATTTTTTCTTCTTCTGCGTCTGAATTTGGAGTATAAACCTGGATTATAGCTTTTTTAATGGGTTTTCCCAAAGCCTTATTGATATTATTTGGTCAGACTTTGTATTTATTATTTGACTGATTCTGCTACATCGCTCCTCGCTATTAATGCTGTCCCATTTCTTCTTAGATCTTCTTTGCCTGAGTAAAAAACTGTGTAATTATCTGACTCAAAATGTCCTATTCCTGTCCATTTAGTTCACTCACCCTGAGTACTGCAATGTTTATTTGTTCCATTTCTGGTTTTATAATGTCTAGCTTTCCCTGATTCATTCTTCTCACATTCCATGTTCCTACAATATGTGTTGCAGCTTCAGATGTTCCTTCCACTTCTCAGCACATCAACAGCTGGATGTCCTTTCGACTTGAGTCCAGTTGCTTCACTAGCCATAGTGCTACTCATAGTTGTCTCTACTGTATGGCATCCTTACAAAGTTTTGCTATTTTCAAAAATGAAAAATAGTAGCCCCTCCACATCCGGAAGGGTTAGTGGTGCAGAACCCTTGCGAAAGTGGAAAAATCGTGAATAACTCCCCCTCCTGCAATTCCCCTCCAGATTTCCCGCATCACACTCCTTTGCCTCTGACCCTGGTGTTGGGGTGGGAAAAGAAAAAAAGACACAGTAGGGTTTATCCGTATTTTCCTCTCAAAGGGAAAAGAGCAGAGTTCTTGGGTCCTAGGTACTTTCAGTAGCCATCTTGAAAAGGAAGTAGGAGCAAAGACAGCACCTGACCAATCAGCAGCCATTACACAGCAGAAAGTACAACCACATGGCAGAGAGGAACCACTTCCAGCAGTGTAGGGGGGGCTTCACTCACCCAAAAAGAAAAAATGGTCATTTTAAACACAAAACTTCCCAAGCCTAGGGTGAGGAATGCAAGGGAATGGGCGGAGGAAAATGGAGGGGGGGCAAGCATATGCCTCGCGAATAATCAAATCTGCGAAGGTCAAACCTATGAATGTGGAGGCCCCTTCCGGTCGCATGGCGGGCGCGAGCGGTTGCTGGGAACGAAGCTGTGCAATGGCACGGCTCCGAACAGCCACCTGCTGGATTCCAGCCGCTTCTTTTGAGACCCAGAAGCAGCAAAACACCCCTCCGGTACTAGGGGTGCAGAAAGGGTCCGAAGGGGACCCCACAACTGGCGCATGGCTCTACCCGGCTGGGGGAGCGGGACGCGTCAGGGGGTCGAAGGACCATGACGATCGTCGCTTGAGCGGCACAAGCGCCGCCGTCGACTTCTAATTAAGAAATCAAGTTTCAAGCAGAAAAGAATAAGATAACATAACCTGTTCTGGTCTTCACTTTGGGATTATCATAACAGAGCTGGCTTGCAACGCTGTGCAGGAGCAAAGTATGGAGGGACCCAGGAATGTGAGTGCGAAGTGCTGTGCTTTCATCTTAAAGGGGCGGCTGAATTTAAAGAAAAGGTTATGACGGTGTATCTGCTTTCTTACGATGATTGATTACTGGTAAGAGACTTTTGGCTTGTAATATGGACTTACAGTCTAAAATGTCAAATAAATGAGCAGTTGATATTGCCCTAAAGGAAAAAATTGGACTTTATAAAATTTAATACTCTTCATTTGGACACTGAACTTTCTATAATTCGTTATTTTAATATTCTGGTTGAACTGAGACGAGCGGATTATTGGTTCTTTTGCTATGGATTTTGGACTTCTGAAGAATACCTGGGGAGGAAAAATTACGGAGTTGTGCGATTTCTTTTTTTATGTTTCTTTTTTTAACTCCTGTTTTGGGACTCTTGTTTCCTGACTTCTATTTGGATATTGTGATTGTTGAGACTGCTGAGACTGTGCTGGAAGGTCATTTAAACAAAACATCCTCATCCCCATGGATGAAGTAGCCTGGAATTTAAGCGACAATGAGAATACAATGAATCTTCAAAAACAAACTCCGGGCAGCGAAGTCCAAAAAGGGAGGGGGGAACAGAAGGTGGATTTTGGCACAGGGTTCTAAATATGACAAGTGAATGTATTTCAGCAATGTCAATTAAGCATATGTATGTGATTGATATATTTTCATTAAGTTAAATATTGTGATATTGTCAAAGGGTTGAAAGGGGTAATGAGATTGGTAAGTCTGTGATGGAAGTTATCTAAGCAAATACCCTTACACCCATGGACTGAGCAGCTTGGAATTTAAGCATCTATAAGAATACAAAGAATCTTCAGGAATTAACTTCGGGCAGCAAAGTCCAAGATGGGAGGAAAGGGGTATTGAGATGGGCAAGTCCACGATGGAAGTTATTCAAGCAAATACCCTCACACCTACGGTTGGAGCAGCCTGGAATTAAAGCGACTTTGAGAATACAGTAAATGTTCAGGAAGACGCCAGGCAGCAAAGACTAAGATGGGAGGGGGTTGGTGAGGGAAATTATTCAAGTAAAATACCCTCACTCTCTGGGACAGAGCAGCTTGGAGTATAAGCGACTATGAGAATACGGAGAGCTTTCAGAATGTATTTCCAGGCTGCAAAGTCCCTGATGAGAGAGGGGATGGGAATTGGAGTCAATCACAGGGTTTTGAATTATGTGTGTTAGAATTGTACTTTGGCAATGTCAATTAAGCTTACAAATGATTGATATATCGATATATTTCTATGAAAATGAACACTATGATATTGTTGAAGGGCAGAAAGGGGTTGAATAGGATTTAAGAGTAGAGGTGGGAAACAAGATATTTTAATATAATGGAATCCAGGAAAAGAAGTTGAGTGACTGTTACAGTAATAATAGCTCAGACTTCCAGATATACACTGACAGACCTTTTTTTACAACAGTAAGATTTTAGTTAAGTAATGGAGAGTTGGAAGAAAATATATGAGAGGATAGTAGAAGTTCATAAGAGATAAGCAGAGGAAAGAAAACATATTGGAATATGTCGACTTGAGAAAGCAAAATGAAGTGAAAGCTGGGAACTGACAAGATGAAATGGCAGTATTTTGAGTGTGTAGTAGAAGGAAATGTATGTTCAAACAGTTGAGATAGTCATTGTATTGTGATTCTAATGTAACAAGTGGAGTGATTTGCGAGAAGTGAAGACCAGACCAGAGTGGAAGATCAGAACCAACCAATGCATGTAAAATTACAATTTAAAGAATCCTTTTTTTTTTATTTTGTGAAATTCAATAAAATTAATTAAAAAAAAAACCTACGAATGTGGAGGGAGGACTTTAAATACTAAGCTTATTTGGTGTCTGTTCTGTATCCACTGATAGCTGATTTTAGTCAAGATTTTTGGATCAATCCACAATGAAAGCTTAACAGTTAAAATATGTAGTTTCTAAAGGGCTATATATACAGTGCTGTTAATGTGGTAGATGGAAATATACTCTTCAAGGCAATGTTTTCCTTCTACCTTTCCTTTTGGTTCTTTACTGGCTCTCTTTCTAAACTCAGGATTATTTCAGATATTTCTTTTGTAGTAACAGCCCATTCCTAGTTACCTTAGTTTCCTTAGTGATTCTAATTTTGTAAGCTACTCTGAAGAGGTATGCATGGAATGGCCCCTTATATCCTTGTGCCATTACATCCAAATTGGGCAAACTAGAGCCTGCATACACCACTGATTGATTGATTGATTGATTGATTGATTGATTGATTGAATCTATATCCTGCCTTTCTCCCAAGAGGAGAATTAGGGCAGCTAATAAACCAGCCTGGAAGGCAGAACTGTTTCTATTTGTGGTTTGCAGGCAAGCTTCTGTTTTTGTTTGTTTTGTTTTTGTTCTAATCTTAATATTCTCATTTTCAATGTAAAGGATGCAAAAAATCAAACCAGGGAGTATACAGACAGAAGTGGAAGGGGGAACTGTACATGCCCAAAACTTACTGACATAAAGCAATTCATGAATTATTCCACTCAAAGTGGCCCAATGTACTTTATGGTAGAGCTGCATACAAAGAATTCACAGACCTTTCTCTTTAACAAAAGTAACCAGTAGTTTCATTCCACTGGTGCAAAGCTACTACCACTTGGGGAAAAAAACTATGTTTTATCCTTGTAAAAATCTAGCACTTTTGATGGTGCAAAGTGTCTCAAAACCTACAATTCATTAGGACTTCACTATACTCCCTTTTTCTAGTTATGTCATTAGCCTGTGACCAACTACAAAAGGAACATCACCACCTCTTTTACTTTCCCTGCTGGCATTATGTTGAAGATAACCCACAGTCTTCACAAAAGGCTGTATCATATCTTAAACTTTAGCATTTGTGCTTGCCTACCAAACATAAAGAACACATTTTTTTTTAAAAAAAGAATTGTATGGTTGTCCTAAGTAGCTGCCTTGTTCCTACAATATTTCTGCATTTATACCACATGTGTGAAAAAGGTGAGAACTAGCAATTTTTGACATACATCTCCTGTAATCTTCTTTCAATGATTTATACAGTCCATGAATATGAACCGCATTTCCAAACAATATCGAAACAGGTCAGAGAAGCTAACAAGAGCACACTTTACAATCATTTACTGTGCAATCCTATGAATGCCTAGTCAGAAATCAATATATCTGAGTTCAATGGGGGCTGATTCACAGATAAGGACATGTAGTGTTGAAGCCTAAGCAAGGCAGCATTAAAATTTTCAAAGGCCCCAGGTACTCTTGTATTCGACTCCCCACCTGACCTCAACCACTAGGAATGTTTTCACAGGCCCTAAAATCATGTTTTCATAGGCCTTACACACTATGCCCAAAGTGCCTAATAGATAAGGTGGCCCTGAGCCTAAGTAATTCCTCACCAGATAAAAGTAGATTTTCATAGAGCAGCAAATACCATTAGGAATTAAAAGTTATACTGGATCACATGGAATCTTACACGCCCTGTCTGTAACAAAGCACCTCTTTTAAGCAACATAAGACAATTAGTTTCTACAGAAAAAACACAATTTAGCAGTGAATGCTTCAAACTGGGGGTTCTACCAAACTGTCAGCTCCTTCTTAAAATGTGGGGCCCAGAAATCTACCCACTATTCCAGGTGAGGTCCAACAAAAATAAAGTAGTAGTATTATTTTCTTTTCTCAGTATACTATACTTCTGTTGACGCAGCTTAGAACATTATACACATTTCATACCATATGTATGAAAGATGAAGGAACTGGTCATTTTTGAATTATGCCTTCTGGATCAAATTTCTGGCAATGATTCATACAATCTATGAACATGAATTGCATTTTCAAATGAGATTGAAACAAGTCTGAGGTGATAATAAGAACATACACTGAAATTATTTAAAATAATTTACTGTGCATTTACTTTAAAAGCCATTTACTGCAGGCTTTCTTATCACTACATCATACTGTTGAGTCTTGTTGAGTTTCTAGTCTACTAAACACCAAGGTCCTTTTCACAAGTAGTGCTTTCAAACTAGATGTCACCCATCATATACTTGTGCATTTGATTTTGCCTTCATAAATGTAATATCACTTTACGTTTATCCCTGTTGAAGTTCATTCTGTTAGATCTGGCACAGTTCTCCAATCTGTTAAACTCATCTTGAATCCTGTTTTTGCCTTCTAAGGCATTAGCCACCCTTTCCATTTTCTATTTCTTCATCCAAATTATTTATTAATATATTGAACAAAACAGAGGATAGGACAGAGCTCTTTGGCATCTCATATGTTCCTTGGCATCTCATATGTTCCTTGTCACAATCTGTGAGTACTCTCTGGATTTGGTCCATTAACCAGCTACAAATCCATGTAACAACGGCATCATCTACCTCACATTTTACCAGCTTGACTATAGAATAACACAATGGGCCTTGTCAAACAGTATGGAAACCAAGGGACACCCATAGTATTCCTCTTATTTATCAAACTTGAAACTCTACCAAAAAAGAGCTATGGTTAAGCTGACATGATTTGCTTCTAAGAACACCATACTGGTTCTTAGTAATTGCAGTATTCTTTTCTATGTGCTCAAAGATTTTTAATGATCTGTTCTATTTACTAACTTAATGAATGAACATGCAAGGGGAGAAGTACTGTGATTTTTGACTTTTTTTGTCATTTAAAAAAATATTAACAAGGTTCATGCTTAGATTAAGCAATAGTTCTTATCTATTAACAATTATTAACAGTTAACCTCCAAAGCAGTAGTTGTTAACTGTAACTAATGTTTCCAGTATAAGTGAAATGTTAATGAATGTCAGTATTTTACATATTTATACCCTTACTGATGTCATCAATAAAATAAAATTAACTTACCTATATATTCTAATTTTGAATCTTAATTCATGTACACATCAAGAAAAAATATTTTAATGGACTAAATGTGAGCTTTAATCCTATACATTAACAACGCGGAACTCTAACTGACATGAAAAATACATTAATAATGTATAACAGATGCATGTTGTTAATAATGAGTTTGCATCCTAACAACCCAGTCACTTAATTAGCATTAAATACCAGCAGCCCATGGAATACGCCATACTTCATTTTATACATTAGACCAATTTTATCAACACTTACATTAACACATCTCCAGCACCATTTCTGAAAGGAATTTTAGACTTAAAATAATTTATTTGAGGCATACAGTTCAAAGACAAATTAATGCAACTGGGACAAATCTGCTGAAAATACAGAGTAAAATTCACCCAGCTCACTCTTTGTTTTATTCAACTGAGTCTTCAAAAAAATTAAAACTATCCAATACATACATAAGATGTATGAAAACAGCAACTTTTAACATTATCAGAAAATAAATAATTATACCACCAGCAATAATACTCTCAGTGTTACATGCATGTTTAAACAGTATACAATTCTAAAGCTACCATCCAAGAGAAATATAATACTGTAATAAGAAGTGCCGTATCCTAATCTTCACACAGCAATAATTTCAAACTGATATTATTATTCTCATTTCCTTGAATAATATCCATACTCCAGGGTCATTTTCCTTCTCATATTCAATATTGTGCATGCTTGTATCAAGATTCCTTTCTTCATATCCTGTCACAGTATCAATCACTGCCTCCTGTCCACTCAATCCACTTTTGATTTATCAGCCACCGTCTTTCTGGACTCCATAACTCGACCCAAACCATTTTAACAAGACATTGACAAATAGCACTCAGTATCGCATCAACCTGTTCCACTTAGTAAACTAAGAAACACTAACTGTGACATCTCTGCATAAGTATTCTATTCCATTCCCCAGACTGATGTATATTAATGAGGAGATGGCATTTGAAATGCTTCTTCTACATCAGCATCTAATATGATCAAATTAGGAAATGGGATGATTTATTAAATTTTGTAGAGCTGAAATATTTCTTTATATCACTATATCTGTGGTTTCAGAAAGTGAGCTGTTACTTTCAATTTTTCTGCAGAGGATGTGCCCGCATTCCACAGACAAATTATTGTCTTTAAAAAGATTGCAAGAAGACGAAATGTTATTACGCAAATGGCTCAGTAAAACAAACCAAATCAGTTTTAAAATTCCTAATTTAATGTAAATCTTGGATGTTTTGTTGAAATTTAGTTTGTGATCTTATTAAGTCTTATTTGCATCATATCCTTTTGCTGAAGGACAATTTTGAACCTTCAGCATTACCAAAGAGCCTCAATTCTTGATGTGAGGTATATCTAAAGCAAAATAAATAATTTCAATACGAACATATTTATATTTTGAGCAAAAAAAAAAAAATCAAAGTCTGCTGATGTTCAAAGTACAGAAGGTAGTAAAAGGGTAAAAAAAAGCTTCCATTTTTGAATTAAGAGTTCACATTTCAATACCATATATTTTAAACACTTTAAACAATTAAACATTTAATTTATAGTCCCAGTTTCTCAACAAAATGATGAAATAACTATGATTATTTAATGAGAAATAACTCATTAAATCATGTTATCCTAAAAAGATCATGAATTCTACTTATAGTTCAACATGTGAAACCATGATTCAAAATATGTAGTATCTTATACATAATCTTCAGTTCCTTATCTTTGTTTACTGAAATTATGGGATTCCCTCAGAAGAAAGGAAAACTATTTTTAAAAAAGCCTTTTAAGGTCTAAGATAAAATAATTTTAATATGTACAAAAATATATAATATATCTTACTTAGCTTAGTTTAAATTAGTTAACTTAGAAACAGAACAAGTGATAAATATTTCAAAATCTCTCTTCAGAAAAGATTCCTCAGCGACCCCTAAAATATTCTCACTTAATGGGTATGTCAATTAATCAATCAGCCACACATATATCCTTCATATACAAGAAAGTCAAATAACTTGGCTTTCTTATGTAAAATCAAGAGTGCAGCAAAGCAAAGCACAGAACCATACAAATAGCAATGACTGAGCTATCATTACAGTGTTCACTATGCTAAAAGGAATAAAGATAATCTGAATTCAACCTTTCAGTCTGTAATAGCACAAGAGATTAGAACAGAAAAAAGCTCTCTCCTTCTACAGATAGGGTTCTGTCCACATCAACAACAAAAAAATAGAGAAATTTATTACATGCTACTTAACGATAGTCTTTCTGAAATACTTTTTCATATTGACTCATTCACTCAATATATATTGCACAATTTCAGTCTAGGCCAGATCCACAAAGCAGAACATCTGGAATGCTTCGTGGTTCATTCCATTTATAAATCCACAGAATATCAGAAATCCACTTACAAAGTCAGATGCAAGATTATAGTTCATCCATAAAAGAAATAAGAGTCATCTATTCCCAGTCACACTTTTCAAATATTAGCTCCCAATAGTCTCTGAATTCACCCTCTGAAGAGACCTACCATTGTCCTTCCAGCCCACAGCATAGCATTTCTTTTTAATCCATTCACTGTCCCACAACAAGAATAAAAACTTCTGTGTCTTCAACACAGGAGGTATACTGTTTGGTTTCTCCTGTTTCAGTAAAGTGGGTTCTTTAATTCCTCCAAAACTATTCCCAAATAATCTGAGAGAAACTCTCAGTTTAGTGAACAGGACATTGAATTTTCAAATGACTAAGCAGGATATGCTCTAACATTGCGCATAATAACGTCCTTGAGCATTCTTTAACTTTTATAATAACAACATGGTGGCAACAAATCATTCCATTTCTCAGGGTAACACATTTTCAGTGAACTTGGGATATCTGTGAGCTCAGGACCCACAAATGTAACCCACTGTGAATTCAAATGTACACAATACTGTACATTTGAATCCACAGTGGAGAGCATGCTAGCTGCCTGCTTCTGTCTTCATGGAGGCATGGTTCATTTGCAAAGCAGAAGCAGGCAGCTGGCACCATTTTAATAGGGTTTACTGTATAAGACTCACCTCATCTTCACAGATAATGCAAAGCCTCACAAGGTGAGGTTTATATGTTAAACCCATATTAAACATGGCATAGAGCAGCTGTGGCTAGCCTCAGCTGCCAGGTGTGCCGCATTCCTCGCATTCCCTCACCTCTGTGGAACATGGCAACTGGACTCCCTGAAGGTAGAGGATCCCAAAGAATGTGGCACACACTTGGTGGCTGGAGTTTACTGCCACTGCTGCCCAACACCATTTTTAATAGGGGCTTACTGTATAAGTCTCACCTTGCAAGGCTTCACAGTATCTCTGCAAGCCTTGTGACGCTGACTTGAACATGCACAATTTTTGGTATCCACAAGGAGAACCAAGCCCTCACAGACACGCAGACAGCCATCAGACCTCTCAGTTTAACCAACCCCCTGCCACAGATTTTCTTTTGTGTGAAATACAGTGGCCAGCATTTAGAGGCCATGCTAGTTGGGGGATCTTCAGAGCTGTAGGGCAAAAAAGTAACATTTCCAAGTTCTGGTTGTAACCTTATCCTGCCATCACCAAAATAACTATAAAATGATAAACAAAATAAAATGATAAAATGCAAGAATTTGTATACAAACATTTCTATTTTCAAATGAAATATTCTATTTATAAATATTATCTATACTGTTATCCATTCTTCTGAACCCACAAACCGAATTCACATTTTTTAGCTTCTAAATCAAATGAATTATCCACTGTAACAAAATTATATTATTTAAATATGAAACGGGCAGCTCCTATTTGCAATTTCAAAGCAGTTTACAAACAAATGAAAACAAAATACTGTAATTTCCACAATAAATACAAATCAAACAGGAAAAAAATGGTTAAAAGCCAAGTCAATATGCACTAGCTTTTAGTGAACAGGAAATGCCTGAGAAACTCAAATAATTCTTCTAAATAGATCTCAAAGAACCTAACCACTACCAATGCCTATATAGCAGACACAACACATGCCAAAGAGTAGAGTCACCACTATGACAGGGCCATTAGACCAGAGTTTCCCGACGGCAGCACAACCAACAGTCTTCTCCAAAGGTAGTAGTACAATAAGCCCCCTATATATAAAGGGTTCTGTTTCAGGAACCCCCATGTATAACAAAAAATGTGAAGTGTCATGTCCCATTATAGGCAATGGGCAAGATGAGTGCATGCCTGCGGCACAGCAGGTACTCACCTGCTGCATTCATTGACTATAGTGGGATGCAATGCTTTGCATGACCTCGCACTCCTACGTGTGGAGGTTGCACTAAGTGAGGAGACACTGTAATCTAATGTGTCTCTAGAGGGTAAGATGATCGCCAGATAACCTGATGCCAAACTGTGGTTCTATTATTCTATGTTGATAATAAAACTCTGAACACAGCTCAGTAGTGAATAGGCAGTCAGTGCAATTCTTTCAGCACAGGTATAATATGCTCAGTGCCAGCTGTCATTTCTTGCATTTTTGACATAGTATTGAAAACTCTTATAACCAAACTCAGACCAATGGAATGACAAATACCACCACCAGTCTGACATCCACATGCAGTCTATTTATCATGTCATTAGTGTTACTCAGTTATAACACCAATTCAGAAAAAATTAAAACTGCAGAACAGTAACATATTGGAAAGTCGGTCTAATCCTTACTCTTGCAGTGAAGTTACCACAGATGTTAAGGCTAGGGAATGTAGAATAAAATATGGGCATATCTATCAGTGACTCGTCAAGCCTGGAATCTCTATCTCGGGACTGAGTTCAGTTAAAGATCTTACTGACTTTAGACGTTTTAAGTGAAACCAATTTTTTGGATATCTATGTTTTTATCCCTTCATATATATATATATATATATGTATGTATGTATGTATGTATGTATTTTAATTATCTAATCTGATGAAGAGTCTTGCAGAATACTAAAGCCTGCATATTTTATGAAAATGTAACTGATTCTAATGAACATATATCTCACGTATGCAAAGTAAAATATGCCATCTGGTCAATCTTATTTTGGAGGCTGGGGGGAATTCTCATACCTTCTTGTTCTGCTCTTTGATCTTGATCTCTGAGACCGATATGATTTTCCTCGCCCTCTTGATCGGCTGCGGCTCCGTTTTCGCTTGGATCCATATGATGAGCTGCTGCTAGATCGATGTCTGCGCCTAAAACAGGTATTACCAGAAAACTAATTTAAAAGCAGGCCATAATATGGTTAATATTTTTCATTTAAAGTGCCATGGAACTAATGCTCTCTATTTACCGTGATAGAGAATGTAAAGGAGAACACATGTATACACCCTTATCTATGTCTAGACATAAATAAAGATATGTACAAAGGTGTCTATACAGATATCTGCTCAAGGTTTCCATAAACCATCTTCCAGATTTCCCTACTTTTAGAGGTGAGGAAACTGGGAATAAGATCTTGTCAGAGGTAATAGGGCAGCTATGGAATTCTCTCTTCAGCAATGCTTACTTGGCACTTACTTTGTAGTGTGTTAGGCCCCCAGGTCACACTACTAATTGCTTTTTTCATAAAATACAATTAGATTTCCATTTTGGCATTTGGGTTCAAGCAACAAGGATAACAGTACATGTGAAAGGGATTTAGGAGTCTTGGTAGATCACAAGCTGAACATGAGTCAGCAGTGTGACGTAGCAGCCAAGAAAGCCAATGCGATTCTTGGTTGCATCAATAGGAGTATGGTGTCTAGATCAAGGGAGGTAATGGTACCACTCTACTCTGCTTTGGTTAGACCTCATCTGGAATACTGTGTCCTTTTTGGGCACCTCATTTCAAAAAGGATATCAACAAGCTGGAGTGTGTGTAGAGGAGGGCGACCAAAATGATGAAGGGTCTGGAAGCCATGAAGTCCTATGAGGAGTGGTTTAGTGAGTGGGTATGTTTAGTCTGCAGAAGAGAAGGTTAAGAGGGGGCATGATAGCTACGTTTAAATATTTGAAGGGATGTCATGTAGAGGAGGGAGTGGGCTTGTTTTCTGCTGCTCCAGAGACTAGGACAAGGAGCAGTGGATTCAAGCTGCAGGAAAGCAGATTCCCCATGAACCTCAGGAAGAACTTCTTGACAGTCAGAGCTGTCCAGCAGTAGAATATGTTGCCTTGGAGTATGGTGGAGCCTCCTTCTTTGGAGATTTTTGAGCAGAGGCTGGATGGCCATCTGTTGGGAATGCTTTGATCGGCGTTCCTGCATGGCAGGATTTGGACTGGATGGCCCCTGTGGTCTCTCTCAACTCTGTGATTCTATGAACTGCACCGGCAATCCCTCTGAAAGCTCCCCCTCTCAACACCAGTCTCGCCTCATCATCCGGGCTGCCTCTATCCATCTCTACTCTCCAGTCTTAAGATATTACATGTATTTTAATAAGAAACTTGTTATTAACTGCCATCAAGCTTATGGAGACCCCATGAATGAGAGACCTCCAAGTCACCCTACCATCAACAGCCCTGCTCAGGTCTTGCAGACTCAGGGCTGTAACTTCCTTGCAACACTTATATGTTCAATATATGTGTTTTACCATGTCTAGCTTCCCCGACCCATGCTCCTCTCACTTCTTGTAATAGTCTAGGCACTTCTATACGTAGTACGTATGTGTTGAGTTATATACGGTGGCCCCTCCATTACTGCAACCTCCAAACATACAAATGCAAGGCGGTGCTAGGTTTGCATCCCATTACAGTTAATGGAAGCCATGGGTGCACACACATCGCATCCACTGACTATAATGAGATGTGACACTTTGCTTCTTTTGTTTTACACAAAGGTTCCTGGAATGGAACCACAACATATACGGAGGGCCCACTGTATGTGCTGATGTTGTATAAGTGGAATATTTCTGGCAAAACTACATATAACATTCTTCTAAATAGGGTGTGCTGATCTTGTCATTATTTCATAAATTTTGCATAAATATATTCTTTTTTTTAAAGTAAATTTAATTGAAATTTAATTTACTAAATTAATTTCCATGTATTAGATTGGCAAGTGTAAATAAAGTAGGTTTTTAAAACTCATTTGGTAAATGGGTTGGTGAATGAATTCAAAAGCCACGATGACCTATGTTTGAGGGGTTTATGTTTTTGTATTTCATTTCAATTTTTTTCAATATCATTATTTTAACTTTGAGACCACCTTCAAATGTCCCATAATATGATCCTGATAGCTCTTTAAGACCCACTGGAGAGGCCCCCTGTGCTTCCCATATGTATCTGATGCACATTTGATGGGAATGCTGGAGAAGTCCTTCTTGGGAACAGCACCCAGGGAGCTTATAAAACCCTCTCCCTTCTTAAAACATTTTTGTTTAGGAAGACATTGAATGTGGTTGACTATACTGGTATTACAAGATGCTTTTATATTCCATCATGATCTGTTTCTAATTGGTTTTCACCTATATGATAACATTTAAACTTAAGATTGTTTTACTTGATTTTAAATATATTATCAGCTGATTGTCTTATACACAGTGGGAAAGAGGCACACAAGTATACTTCTAAATATATTTTAAATATAAGCATATGTCTAAATATATATTTTTTCCTCTCTTCCAGATGAACCATACAGAATCTCTGTTATCTAAAACACAAAGAATCAATGACCGTGTAGCAAGTTTCCAACATTTATGCTATAACCCTAATGTTTCAGAGATATCAGATACATTGTTTACAAAAATAATAAATGTCCACTTTATCTCAATAAAAATGTTCATCCTAGTTTACTCTCTGAGAACATTACACCTAGCTGTTAATTTTTTCTTTAATGCCAGATGCCACAGCCTCCTCCACCATGGGAAAAAAAATGACTTAGCATATAGTAGGTCCCCCTTATCCACGTGACCTCTATCCAAGGTTTTGCTTATCCACACTGAAATGCAGCCTGAAAACATTTTATTTCCATTTCTTTTTGGACCACACCTTGTAAATGTTAACATTTTTATCAGTTGTGCCCTGGCTTTGGACTGCAAATAATCACTACAAAGCCTTCTTTCTCTTAGATTCTGAACTTCTGGCCAGTTTCAGGTCCTCCGCTCAAAGCTGCATATTCATCTCAATACCTACATCATGCATCTCATTGAAAAAAAACAGAGTTTTGTTATCCAGGTTTTTCATTATCCACAGTAAGTCTAGGAATGTATCCCCTGTGGATACATGGGACCTACTGTATTTCAGTTCCTTTGCTATGATCATTCTCAACATCAATAATATGAAAGGTAAAAGATATTTATTATGCAATGTTCATTATTATTTGTAAAAAACAGATAGCATTAATAATCTCCCAGCTTTTTTAATATGTTGAGAGGTGATTCTATTTATTAGCATATGTATTTTTATTAATATCTATTCCCAGAGATGTATTAATATATACTCCTCAAAGTCTCTTATTTTTGGATAGAATCAAAGTGCCTCTCTGTTTACATCCTCTTCAGCAAGACAGCAACACACTTTTATTAATTAACGAAAAGGAGTAAAATGCTCTCTACATTCTATTTTATATATATTTTCTTTCAGCTTTAAAAGGAGCACATGTCTAAATACTGTTCCAATCTGAAATGGACATGTCCAAATCTGTTTCCAGAGCAACTAGAATTATTTTATAGAACTTCATATTTGTTATCAAGAAGAACACTATATTGTTGCTATGAACACCATTATATTTTTTAAAACAATACAATAATGCTCAAAAAAGGTGCTAGTTCTCATGGTGCCCTCAATATGTACTAGTTCTTTTAAAGCCGTATGAGCCTGAAGTATTCTAAACTTTGACTTTTCTATTATAAAACATATCTGTTTGGTAGTTATTGTTTTTTTAAAAAAATCTCATACTTAACATAAGCTTTCTTTCTTTCCAGTTTTGAAAGTGTTTGTTTGTCCCCACTTTCAAAAAGTGGTAGAACCAAAAGGAATATACTGGAAACGGTATTGTTGCTACAACCTCTCTCTATTTATTCCATATGATAATATGGTCTTTTAAGATATGGATTAATAATAGTTGTTATAGATTTTCTATTTAGAGGGGTTGAGAATAATTGAAAGTGAACACAGAAGCCCCACTGTTACATTCCCTGTGACATTCATTGAAAGCCTCACTGTTAAGTTTTCGCACAAAACTGATCCATCACTTCGAGTCAGTTTTTACTCTTAATACAAAACTATGTCCTCCTCTCCATGAAGCTTAGGCTCTTCAAACAGTGCAGTACTAGCCAAATGGATACAAGTGCATTTATCTTCTCACTCAATTACTCCTTATACTTCAAGACAAAGTAGATGCACATGGATGCTGTCAATGTACTGGTACTTGTGGAAGACTTCCAAATAGGGGTATGATGCAGATTTCTGCAAATACTTAATTAGTTTAATTGTGTGAATATAGCAACAGCAATAGCATGTGTATTTCTATACCGCTTATCAGCTAAGTGCTTTCTAAGTGGTTTACAATGTATTAGCTAATTGCCCCCAACAAGCTAGGTACTCATTTTACTGGCCTGCAGAAGGATGGAAGGCTGAGTCAACCTGGAGCCCAGAAGAATCAAATTTACAACCCTGTGGCTGCAGTACCAGCATTTGACCACTGTGTCACCAGGGCTCTATGAATATCTTATCAGCCAGTTCAAAAATTATTCTAGTATACACACTGCAAAGGTGACTCAAAGATGCACAGAAATTTAAGTCCAGAAGCAAGTATAAGTGACAAGAAGATCTGTAGATCCCTAGGAAGTACATCTTTCTGGGGTCTAATTACGGAAACAAGTACAAACTGACTATCATTCTTAAGACACTGTGGTCCAGATATGTAAACAATAGAATACTTGTACAACGGAGCTGTTCCACTGTCTCCTTCTCAGGAACAGTTGTCTAAAGGTACTCCAGAGGAATGGAAATTCTCATAGAATGTTAAAGGAAGGGTTACAGAAGCAGCACAGTGATAACGGACTGGCAGAAACAAGGTCTGCCACCTTTCCTTCTTTGTCCCACAAGCATTTTCTCTCATCTGTTGGCTGTTTATATGTTCCTTTACCTTTACAGTACCCTTCCCTTTAGTTCCTTCATTCTGATCCATCTTTGTGGGCATGTTGTTATGCCCACCAGATAATCTGAATCTGTACAAAAATGGAAGCTAGAAATGGATGAGCACTTGGATAATGAATCAAGGTTGTCATTTGCCTAAAACCTTTGAGAACATATCTGTTTTTCCAGCTCCTCCACTGTCCCTCATTTCTGTTTGCAGGTTATAATTGTGGTTGCTAGTCAGATCTGTATACACACATTCATCCTAGATCTTCTACCTTCCGGTCTCAAGTACAGCAATATTTGCCTGTATCCTTAGTGCATGCTGGTTGTTAGGCTCACAACCTGATATATGCCACTAACCAGGGATATTTAAAGATATCAACATTTCCCAAAAAGGGAAACTAAAGGTGGCTTACAACAGATTGAAGACTATTCCACTATGTATTTATTAGAGATATTTTGGAGGTTCTCACCGAAATACTCTAGACAAAGTCTAAAAGAGGAACAAGTCCCTGTTTCAGACCATACTCTTTCTACTCATGCCAGCACTGTGAAGAAGACCTACAAAGTAATATGTGGAAAATTATGAACAAAAATATGATGTGGAACTATCTGGACCTTACAAGAAGATTAAACTGAATTTCACTAATTTGGTTTTTTTTTTTTTTTGCTTTACAGTTAGTCATAGGTAAATGTGACAAAACCAGTTTTCTTTGGGAAGTTCTGATGAGTAAAATTTCTTCACATTTCTTTTTTCTGACCCTTTTTTAATATTTACATATATCCCCTGCAGGGACATAGTGGGATGATATCAACTGCAATGCTCACATTATCCAGATGACATGCAGCTTTATGAATATCTCTCTTATACTGCAGATATGACTATCTGACAGATAACACCAAGCTTCAGAAACCCTGGGGGCTAGATGAGAACCAGCTGGTTTATTTGAATCCAGAAAGATCTAAGTATTTGCTTTGAGGATTTGGCTGAAGCCTCTGTCTTGACCTCAATGTAGGAATATGCCTATGGCTGTTAAGATGATATAAAATCTCAAGGTTATGCTGGATTCCGGCTGTCTGCCTGATCTTTTAAGATTATAATGATTGATAAAAATAACTGTTTCATCTTCATTTAGCAAATAAATTCCTGTTCTTCTCAGATGATGATAAATTGGTCTTTAAGCAGAACGAGCTGCCCACTGAGGACATCCTGAAATGTCATGCCATGAGACATGTTAGCACAGTTTCCTACTTAATCTAACTCAAGTTTCTGTGTCCTCATTCAGATGATTTACAATTTGGCTTAGTTTTTGGATATTATTCTTTCCAGTACTAAACTTGAACAACCAAGTGTTTGTTTGGAAGTGAAACGGTACCACACCAATAGCATATTGAGTTCTACACACCTAAGAGATATGGAGAAACATACAAGTTTGTAAATTATATCATAGGCAACACAGATAACATCTCTAATGTTCTGAATAAAGACCGTAAGCCTCAGAATTTATTTATGGCAGTTGACCCTACAGAAATAAGACATACTAAATAAATAACAGCATTATCTGAATACAAAATTTCCAGCTCAAGGGACACAAAAGGCAGCTCTGGAATTGTATGCAACCCCTCTCGGATCATCTTTGTGGTCCCAATCTTTCCAAACTACCTTTTTTTTTCAGCAAAAGAAACGTAAACTGCCTGTTCTTGAAATCTTTTGGACTGGCAAAGGGAAGAGAAGCTGAAAAAGAACTGATTTTGTATGGAACATACTCAACTAGAGATCCATACTACACTCACCCTCATATCTCACAAAACCTGCCTGATTTTCAGCCTTGCCTCAGTCACCCATGTCATAGTCCATCCAGTTCAAGAGGCTCCCCAGCCTCTGAGGAGACGATTTTAGAAAACTCCAGGGACTGCTGGGGAACAGGGGCAGGGAGTCAGCATCCAGCCAGTCCTTCGACTGGCATTTGTTTGGATCTAACTGAAATATGGACAAAGTGCAGTCCTCTAGATGTTGCTGAACTGCAACTCCCATCAGCATTTGCCAGCATAGTCAGTGGTGAAGAACACTGGGAGCTGCAGTGCAACAACATCTGGAAGACTATACTTGTTACATATGTATTGTTATATGTTACAAACTCTTTCCATTCACAGAAGTTATTGAAAAAAAATGTCTTCAACTATACACAATTATTTGATTTAAAAAAACAACAAATATCATTGGATATGTCATCCTAAAAATTTTATTTCATCATGAATGGAGGAAACTGAATAATAAATATTTCAAAATAGTCCCAGAGTCTTCTCTCTCATACAGCAATGCTGACAGCCATTCACGCTCATGTCCCATGAAACTTCTTACAAGCTGTACTAAGCATACTTAGTTAGACTGGAATTTTACTGACTAGCAACAAACTGTTGATCAGGATGCCCTGTGGCAGTACCTGCTTGCCTGCAGTAATTACTGAGTGGGCAGCTGTCTATAAGCCTCAATATAGTAAATTCAAGTTCACTTCAGAAAAAAGGAATTCATACTATTTAGGTACAATAAGCCTAAACAAGCTATGAATTAGTTGTGCAATCCTCAGCTCCTAGAGCTTCCACAGTTAATAATTCAGTGCCCCTGAAGGAATTATTTCTAGACAGATGAAGCCTCTTACTTATAAGTGTAAAGCTGTAATCCAAGGGTGGGAATGGTGCAGCCCTCCAAATGTCACAAGGAATAAAGGTCTCAGAATCACATACTCAGGAAGGGGGCATGTAATTCCAATTAAAGAAAAACTGAAGTAATCACTGAGAAGAAACCTAGTTTCTGAACCAATATTCTCTTGTGCTGAGTATACACACTCACCAGATAGATGAAGAGGATCACACAGATCAAAGAAACACAGAGACATATTTATAATAAATAAATAATAAATGGGAATGTGAGGCTGATTTCCCTGCCTCTCTGAAAGAGGTCAGAGGTCATGCTATGTATAGATAATGCTGAGGACAGTCAGCACTCATGGGGCACACCACCCCTCAGTGATGGGAGGAAACTGAGTCATGTGGTTCTTGACACAAAGTTTACATTAGATAGGAAATGGAATTCCAGGACCTCAGAGTTACCTTCCTCTGAAAAGCTGCAGTCTATTCCATGCAGAGAAACAGACAACTGACAGATTTCAAAGTGCAATGAGAAACTAATGTCATGAGGAGGAATCTCAGTCTGTTAGGTAGTTTGGGGACAAGCCCAGCCAGAACAAGAAGGGACTGGCTCCATTTAAACTGACACTGAACCAGATTGCTGGAACTTAACCCACATCCGGACAGCTTGAAACCACCTGGATGAAGACAAGTTCTGTCTCACTAAACTTTAATTCTTTGTGTGTCAATAAGCATACAGACAAAGCCAATCCTGTAGATACTGTACTTTCAAAAACCTTTCAGCAAAGTTTCTTACCAAAGGAATTTGCCAAAGGAGAATATGATAGTTCTTTAATGGGCTGCTAACTGTTTAAAGAATAGGAAGTCAGAGTTAAATTAATGAACAGATTCTAAAACAGAAAAGTGTAACAAATAGAGTCCCCAGGAACTGGTACTGTGACTTTAAAAAAAATAAACGTGGGGACTGAAGAAATATTTCACTGGGAGGCCAAATTCTTACTTGGGAAGAAATGCCCTCATTATGCCTACACCAGTGTAGCACCTGATGGACTGCATCCCAAAAACTTATGAAAACATCACTTTTTTCCTGTTTCCGTTCCTGCCCCATTTTGCAGAAAAAAAGAGGGGAGAACAGATATTTGTAGGGATGGGAGTTCCAGATGGCTGGAAGAGCAAAGAGGTCTGGCCTCAGGACTACATGTGGCCTTTGGGCCACATTGTCTCCATCCATAAGGTAAAACTATGCAGAGAGGGCAAAAAAGTCCAAATTTCATATATACATTGATTAAAGTTGAATTCACAACAACTGACCAAGAAAAAGATACTGCACTATGATAAGGAATGGGCAATGTGACAGATCCTCTCTCCAGGTTGGTCCCACAGTTCCAACTCTTGGGTTCCTGTCACTCACCTTGCCCCCTTTTCCCCTCAAGGTTCCTCCCTGGACTGGGTACTTGTGCCTCAAGATCTCTATGTGGACCAGAGGGTGTGTTGTGCTGTGGGATCCCTGTTGTAAACATGACTAGACTATCAAAACTTAACAGGAGCAGCCAGACATAGTTGTAAAAAAATAAATGAATAAATAAAACAAACAAGTAGAAGTTTAATCCCTGAACTATTTAACAATTCACTGCTCCCAAAAACGCTATTCAGTTCTTCATCCCGGCTGACTGTCCAATCTTTTACAGTTTTCCCTATATCTGGATAATCTTTTCCCTATCTCTAGGGCATGTGCCCCTATCTGCTTGCAATCTTATCTCTATTCAGCCTTTGTCAGAGACAAGGCTCAGTTTTGTACCCCCCCCAGCACCCCACCACCACCTTCAGCATTTGCTGAGCTGTGACTGGACAGCACCAGTCAGGCTTGCCTGGCTCCTCTCTTCATAGACAGTTGACTCCCACATTTAAATTTTGCATCTGTTAATAAATTCTGATCAAAATGAGCTAAAATGATATTCTTAGCCATCCCCACAGAAGGGGCAAATCTATAATTTTTACATTTTTCCTAGAGGTATAAAAACTTCTGGAAACTTTGAAATCATGGGGAATATTTTTTTCAACCTATTTCCAGGAAAAAAGGAAAATTGAAACATACCTAATTCCTTTTTTCATATCAAACTGACACTTGTTTTATTTATTTAGCAAGATAAAATGCTTCCTCATAACTTAGCACATAAAATTACACTATTTGGCATGTTTATGACATTTAAAATTATAAATGACTCAGGTGTGTAAAAAGTTGTGAATATACACTAATATACTAAAAAAAGAGTTACCAGCTGCTACACCCAATGCTACCTAAATATATCTTAGTTTTAGCCATTTGAGAATTAATGAAAATGAAAATATAAACTACAAATTTTGTAATAAATAATAGTGTAATATTTGGACATAAACAATTTCCTGTCATCATAATCTCAATGACTAGGCTGGCAGCATATTTGGATACAAATTTTAACTCAACATTGAAAATACTGCACACTTTAAAGTGTACTATCGCAAGTAGAAAAGCCCCCACTCACCGGCGGGGGGGGCATCATCTCCTCATGAAGCTAGGAGCAGTCACTAAGCACAGAAATGCATCTTAGATTTGATTGCTGTTTGTGTCTACAGACGCTATCATCCTCTAATTTTATAAATTATTTTACCTACAAATTTTCCTATTCTGTAGTTTCTAGCATTCTAAAAGAGTAAAACCTTGTTTGCAAAAACATTTCACACATCCCAAAAGAGAAAATATTTTATCTGAGGGCTTTTTCCACAATTCCTGTTTCCATTTTTCTAGCTGAAAACCTGAAAGCTTGAAAAAACACTGCAAGAAGTTTTTTTTTAAAAAAAAATTCAAACCGTCACTCACACATTAAGACAGTTCATCTCAGCTTGGGTTTCCCACATCTAAAATTTTAGTAAATTCTGATTTTTTTTAAAAAAAAATTGAAACAAAATTCACACACAGTCATGGCAGATAGCTAAATGAAACCATAGACCCAGTACGTGGCAGGAAAAAAGTACATTCTGTGTTAAGGATCATTAGAAAATGGACTGAAAATGAAAACAGTAATATGATAATGACTACATACAAATATAGGGTGCATCCACACCTTGAATACTGTATGTAGTGCTAGTTGCCCATCTCTAAAAGGATGCTGAGGAGAAGAAAATGCTCCAGTAAAGGGCAATCAAAATGGTCAGTAGGCTGGAGAAATTCTTCTTTGAAGAAAGACTGCACCATTCAGAACTTTCTAATTTGTTGCTTTGCCTTCAAGTTGTTTCTGACTTATGGTAACCCTACAGCAACCCTACTATGGGGTTTTCTTGGCAAGATTTTTTTAGAGGGAGCTTGCCTTTGCCTTCCTCTGAGGCTGAGAGAGTGTGACTTGCCCAAGATCACCCAGTGGGTTTCCATGGCTGAGTGAGGATTCAAACCCTGGTCTCCAGAGTTATAGTCCAACATTTAAACCAGACAGATAAATGAAGGTATGCATCTTATATAGACTTTAAAAATTACACACATTATGAAGAAAGAAGAGTTATTGTTGTTCTCTCATTATACTAACCTTGAAGGAGAGCTTGATTTAGAAAAAAATCAAGAAGGGAGTCAACCAGGCCAAAGAGATTGGGCCGCCTTCCAACCACAGGAATTGCCATCTATACAACAGGTGTCCCAAATTTGTGGCATTCCATCAAAGATTTACACTTTCCAGATGGTGAGTGAAGGACTGAATTCCCAATCCTCTTCTTCCACAGACCTCAGTGGCACAGTCAGAATCAACCACATATGCCTCTAATCCAATTTGTTTGGAGATTTACAATACATGCTGCTACTTCATCTAAAGCAGCATCCTATGTTAGCCAAATGAGACAGAGCCAAACCCCATTACCCACTTTGCATTGAAAATGTGGTGTCTTATTAATGTTGCCCAAAATCATTCTGAGTAATGATCATATGCAAGAATCCAGGGGCACCTCAGTGATCTTTTGCACAAATATGTAAGATATTTACAGCAACTCTAGTTTGCTAGGCATTTTGCCTTGTTCCACTCAGGTATAGTTGAAACAAAACATTTACAAAGTAGCCCTAGATGAATAGTAGAGAAATATATTTCTTTCCATCAATGCTAGATCATTATGCTACAGTGTTATCTACAACACAACATAGGACTTGTGAATTACACCAGTTTGGAATTTTCCTGTATGGACAGACTGAAACTCTCAAGACAAACAAATTCATTTACCTCTTTTCATATGAATGTGAACGAAACTGGAGATCTCGAGACCGTGACCTTGACTTCCTTCCTGACTTCTTACGGCTGTAAGTTCTACTGTCAGAAGAACTGCTTGATGACGACCTCCTACGGTGTTTCTTTTTTCTTCTGCTTCTGTTTTCTTCTTCAGTATCTGATGACCGGCGACCCATCTTACAAAGCTAATTTTTAGAAAACAAAAACATTTTCAAAATCAATCTCAATCTTAAACAGCTACACCATTACCAGTCTCCATAGTTTATTTTCAAGTTTAGATCAAAACTGAAGTAAAAAATTATCTAATGCAACTAGTTAATGAGCAATATCATATATGGGAAAATATAACAGTGATCAATAGAGACAATCCTGAATGTATAGATACTTTTTTGCTCTATTATTACTTTTAATACACACGGTCATTTCCCCATTGTTTAGAACCAAAACTGCAATCCTATGCACGAAATACTCCCAGCATGGTGCCCTTCTAATGCTCTTGACTTCAACTTCCATCAGCCCTAGGCAACATGATCAAGAGTCAGGAATTCTGGGAGTTCTTGTCTTAGGCCATCTGGAGAGAAGTAGATTGAGAAAGGTCCAAAATAACCTACTTGATGATAAGCAGCACTTAACTCAGTAAGACTTACTTCTAAGTAGAAATGTATAGGAGTGCACTGTGACAAATACCTTCTACAATTTGGAGAAAAGCACATTTATCCATATTACCAACATACCAAAGCTGCATCTCCAAAATGCATAGACTTCCATGTGCATTTGTTCACATCATGTTGATTCAAAATACTGTAAACAAACAATGCAAGTACACACAAATTCCCTTAAGCAAGCAGAAATAAAATAAATCGTATCATGAAACAAATGTAGAAAGCCTTCTTAAGTCAAGCCCTGTATTTCTCTGTGCCTAACATAGCTCAGGAAGGGATACATGGAAGGAGGAAGATAGCTATAGATTCTGTCTACACAGGAGAATGTCTGAGAGCTAAACTACTTCAGTTGTATTACCCACTGATCATAATGTGACTTACTCCAGAGTAAACATATATACATTTTTATAAATCACTGCACCAAATCTGATCACCTGTGCCAAATGCGCCTGACAAAGCATGCATTCACTATTACTGTGACTATTTCCATACTACACTATTATAGTGCCATTATTCCACTTTCAACATCCTGTGGAATTCTGAGGTTTGTCTTTTACTGAGGACAAAGAGCTCTCAGGTTGAGAATTCTAAATGCTCCTTCTTAAACTGCAAACCCCAGGATTCCATAGGATGTTCAAAGTACAATAATAGCACTGTAACAGTCTAGTGCGGAAATGGCCTATGCTGTTAAATCAACTGAACTCAGAAATGTTGCCCCCACCCTAGTAAATAAACAAAGGATTATCTTAATATCACAGATTTTGCAACTGAGTTTCTAGAGAATTGTATTAATAATACATACATATAGGAGGTTTCTTAGAAGTGATACAAACATAAAGGCTCAAATCAAGTTAGGAGTCCCAGCTACCAAAGACACATCAAATCAATGGAAATTAGGTAACTGTTGATGTACTAAATCCTCCTTAGTTCAACAGAATCATAGTGGTGGAAGTGACCACAAAATCCATTTAATCTAACTCACAGCCATCTAACGCACTCCTAAAGCATGGCCATTCAATCTTTGTTTAAAGACCATCAAAGAAGGAGCATCCATCACAGCTGCTACTGACAGGAATTTGTTCCTATGTTTTGGTGGAATCTCTTTTCTTCCTGACTGAATCTGTTGGTTTATCTCTGGAGCAGAAGAAAACAAGTTTGCTCCTAAACATGTTAAATTTCCAGATATTTGAAGCCATGGAAAGCAGAATGGATTTTCTTTCTTTTCCCCCACAAAACAAGAAATTCTCAGAGGACTTGAAAAATGTATCATTAGCACCCTTTAGAGACTGAAAGTCACTTTGTCACTTTAGGAACACAGAATTCATTACATATGACTTTGGCATAAAACTTTGATGTTTGATATACAAGAAGTATAATTATTCAGAATTTAATTACAAATTGAACTTTTTTTATTTTATAACACCTGAACTATAAAGAACCTCTTTGATTTTACCAGTTTAAGGAGAAGGCAAAAAAAACAATAAATATAGAAAAAATCATCAACATTAGTAAAACAGAGAAAATTATTTTGTCCCTACTAATTCTCCATGGTCTCAAGCAGACACAACTCAGTCATTCTCGTAGAGAGAACTAAGAAAAAGAAACAAATTGTAATGATCAGATACTGCACATATTCTTATATAAGTCAACCTCTCACCTAATTTTTAGAAACGATTTTGGTGCAGTAAATACATGAACATTTTGTCTTAAATAACCAATATTCATTTTGTCAGTTCTGACCCAGCTTTCCAATGTAATAAGGTCATTTTGAATACTGATTCTGTCCTTTGTAATATTAACTAAGGCCACTAAACTGGTGTCACTTGCAAATCCGATATGCATCTCTTCTATTCTGACATCCAAGTCATTTATAAAGGTGGTAAACAACAATGGACAAGGAGGACAAGGTGCCCAGAGGCACTCCACCAGTCAATTCTCTGCAGGATGCAAAAGGAAAGGTTAGCTCTCTCTGGGTTCAGACTGTCAACTAGTTAAAAATCCACTCAACAGCACTGTCTAGCCCATAGTTCATCAGCTTCTCTGCAAAACCATGCAGGACCTTGCCAAAAGCCTGAAATCAAGATAGACTGCATCCACATCATTCACCTGATCCATCAAGTTTGTAGGTCTACTAATGGGAGAGGGAGAGAGAGAGATTAGTCTAGCATGACTTGTTTTTGAGAAACCACATGGGCTCTTAGCAATCACAGCATTCCCTTCTAACTGCTCACAGACTGACTACTTAATGACTTGCTCTGGAACCCTTTACTGTAATAACTTCAAGGTTGATAGTTATATGGGTCCTCTTTTTTTGAAGAAAAAAAGAACATTCACCCTCCCACAACATGCTCTACTGTGAGACTGTGAGATCTGTCCTGTTCTCCAAGGATTCTCAAAGATTATCTACAGAGGCTCTGAGCATACATCTGTCAGTTCCTTCAGTACCTTTGGATGCAGTTCACCTAGCCCTGGAGGCCTGAATTCATTTAATGCTAGGTATTCCCATACTATCACTTTATGAAGAGGGGCTGCAGTCCCCTCATTCAGCTCATGTAAGTTCTGCAAGGCTTTATTATAGCCAGAAGTTTGATTTTCACTGGATTATTTATCTATTTTACATACCAGAAAATTATCAATGTAACAATGGCAAACCTAAACAAACGTGAAAGAAAAGGTAGAAAATGTTTATTATTTTACTTTATTAAAACATTTTTTCACTAGCTAAGTTCAGTCAAGGAATACACTGTAACACAAAAGTGCTTATTAGAATGTCACAATACCCAGATATGATCACAAGGAAGAAAGGAAGCACTGGAGAGTTACCGTCTTCCACTATAAGTTTCTCTTTATCCTGGATTCATTTGGACACAGTGCGAAAACCAATGACTCACAAAACTAGATACATCCCAGAGCATATTTGGTCTGATATTCACTTGGCTCCACCCCAGTTTAGCATTTGGTTTTTTAAAAAAATAACTCTTATTGGCTACAATGGGAGTTCGTTTCTAAGTGTTACCTAACATGCTAGGTGTGTGTGGGGGGGGGTAACATCAGTAAGAAAAGCAAGGTGAGACAAAGAACTGAATTGATGGCTACACAAGAAAATACATGCAAATGTCTCTATTTGGATATACAGGTAGGAATAAGAAAAATAGACTACACATCGAGTTCAGCCCTTCTCGCCAGTAGCACATGCCCCCACCCAAAAGATCACCACTGTTGGAGAAACCCTTCAAGAGGACAAAGATCCTCCACTCCTGCCCTAAACCATAATTTGGTCAAATTATAATTATTCTGAGATGCCCTGTGTTTTTATAGAAAAACACCTCCAATATTTTTAATAATAACTGTAATAATAATAAATAAATAGCAATAGAAATAATGATATAGCAACAATATTTATGTGTCTGAAGGAGATGGCCTCAAACTATGGTTTATAACTCTGGCTTGTTTAGCTAAACCATAATTAAAATTAACCACAGATATAAGGATAAACCACAATCACTTCGAAACAGAAGCAAGTTATTCCATCTCCCCCAATTCTCCACAGAAAGAAAGGGAAGGAGTGTAAATATAAGTCCATCATTTAGCCAGATTCCTAGATCACTGAAAACCAACATTTATTTTTAGAGAAAAGTTGAAAGACACAGAGCAACAGAAAACACCACCACTGCCATTTCACTCATCGCAGAATTCGAAGTAGTACCTCTTTATATTTTTCTCCCTTATGTTCAACAAAAACGAGATCTGACATCAGAAGGACAAGGAGAACACAAGAGTGTAACACATAACCTAATTCACTACTTCTTGAGTGTCAAATTTGAGCTGCCACACAGGCGTTTTGAGTGACAGTAATTTGGTACGTTTAACTTCTACATATTACATAGGGACTTGTGCCAATTCCTTCTGTTCCAGACCAGAGATGAATAGGAGATGATCAATCCAGGATAAGGAACCTTATATGAACCACATCTTTTTTGTGATACCTTTTTCCCACTTTCCCATGTCTTCCTAAATTAACTGTAGTAGGAGTAAAAACAGAAGGAATAATTTGACTGCAGGACGCAAGAACAAATGTCCTATACTAGAGTCAGCAAGAGTAAAGGTCGGTGAAAAAGCCCCAACACTGCCAGCCTACTCTAAAAGCTGTGGATATCTTCATAACTTGAAAAAAGCTTAGGAAAAAACAAAGTTACAAACAACAATAATAAACACTCACATGGATTGTCTATTAATCTCAACCAGAAATTAAGAATATTCATTAGAAACCACTGAGCTTGTGGAGCCATGTTCCTTCCTCTTTTGGGGAAATAGGGCAAAGGACTTACACTCTAACAAATTCATGCTTATGGATGGTTCCTTTGATGTTGTGGTGTTTTCTAACATTCAATAACTTGCCCTAATACAAATGCATAGGATTCCAGCCTGACTACACCTCCTTTAAGAGATGACAACTTGGGTTTACTTCTCATACTGCCTTCAACACACCAAATCTCACCTGATTTAAGAAGCTATGCAGGGTCAAGCCTGGTTAGTACTTGAATGAAAGAAGTATCAGAAATTTCCAGGTTGGGCTAAGAAAGAATCCTGCCCAGAACAATGCAAAGCTGTTGCCAGTCACAGTTCATAATACAGGGACAGATAAACCACTGGTCTGACTCAGTGCCAGGCAGATTTCTGAGTGGCAATGCTCTCAATAAATATGTACAGAGAGATAAAACCTGCAGATATTGAGGAAAGAGGGAAAATCAAATCTTCCCTTGGAAGGTAGAGGGTGGAGTACATTTTCCTACATGTTCCCTAAGTACTTCTTAAGCTACATGATGTGGGTGACCAACAATTGTTTTTCTTAGTGTGGCAGAGGTTCTTACCATAACAATCTATAATTCTTTCCTTCCTGGAAATGCTGCAAGGACCAGTGGCTGATGGCTCATGGACTGCCACCAGCCCATGGACCACCAATCTGAACAGCATTGTCATGGAGATCTGGCCTCTTAGGATGAAGATGGGAGAGATGAAGAAAAACTAACTTTAATACACAGGTTGTCAAGTTAGAAGTCACATCTTACAAGCAACATAGGCAGTAGAAAGCTGTGCTACTCAGGCTTCAATTCTCTACACTATCCAAGAGGACCAGGATAGTCCACAGACCTAGTTATGGAACACAACAAAATATGCTGTCTGAATTCCAAAAAGTACTAAAGGCCCACCCCATCTATTTTCAATTGGACTTTTAATTGTATTTTAATTGCATTTCTACTTTTAATTGTACTTTTAATTATTATGTTAACTATGGCATATTTGTATTTTAAATGGTTTGTGTTTTAGTGTATTTTAACCGTGATTTGTTCTTAATTGTGCCTGTGCTGTACCCTGTCTCTAGCCTGGGGGAGAGGCAGGCAACAAATGAAAATTATTATTATTCTTCCTCTTATTATTATCCTAGTTATGGTCACATGTTCACTGCTACTTACTTCTACAACACTATGTTCCTGCTTGCTCCCTGTCCCATGAATTGCACATAAAGCACACCTGCCAAACTGACCATTGTTGTCTTAGCTGTTGTTATTGTGTGCCTTCAAATCGCTTCCGACTTATGGCAATTCTAAGGTGAACTTATCAGCAGGTTTTCTGGGCCTTAAAGTGTGTGATGGGCCCAAGATAACCCAGTGGGTTTCTATGGCCAAGTGGGGAATCGAACCCTGGTCTCCAGGGTCTGAAGTCCAACTCTCCAACCATTACACCACGCTGGCTCTTCACTGTCTTGTACCATAGGCATAATACTGGGTGAGGATTTCATACCACCATGCCTCAGTCTTTTTTTCGGTCTCTGAAAGTGACCATCCCAGGCAGGTATGCTCGGCTAAATGGTACAGGCAAAAAGCACCAGATTAGGACCTGCTTCATTTAAGGAGGGAGAGAATAACAGATCAAACCCTCCTTTTGCCTCTACAAGTGCCTTGATTCAGTCCTCAGGCCTTAAATAAGCCCAAGTCCACGTGTCTTTTAAACGGTCCACAGAAATGGAATTTTTCACGCAAAAACAGGCTTTTCCCTTCTCTTCTGGACAACGAAACGCCAAGGCTACTGGGGAGAGGGAGGAAACTTACTGGAGGCACCTCAAAGAGAGCGAGGAGAGCGATTTCTCACTAGAGAGAGAGGGAGGCAGTGGGGCCCAACGTGGGCCTGGGAGTAACACGCCCCTTAGCCTGGCCTAGTAAAAGAGAGAAAGGCCATTTCCACACGAGAGTGCCCTAGACAAAGGCCCCTCCCTAAACTGCAAAGCCCCGGATTCCATAGGATGCTGAAAGTGGAATGATAGCACTATAACAGTCTGGTGCGGAAACGGCCAAAGACTGGGCACCCTTCCCCCAACGAGAAGTCGGCGCCACTGAAGCTCGCTGCTCTCCCCGTCCTTTCCGACACCAGGGCTGAGGGGGTCTCCCTCCCCAACGAAAGCGGTCCCCGCAGGAGAAGCTCCGGGGCTCTTCCTACGGCTTCCGCCTCCGCCCTTCCCCCTCTCCCCAAAAGGCCTGCCCGGTACACTCCTTTCCCTTTTTATTTCCCTTTTTGTTTCTTTAAGCCCCAGAGGGGCAACGGCGGTGTGTCGCAACCATGGCAACCCCCAAGCCGCGAGCGCAAGCCCGTTTACCTCCGAAATCCGCGAGGCCGCCGCGCCGCCGAGCTTCCGTAGTTCGAGGGTAGCGCCTCCGTCTCCGGGAGCACGAGCCAGGCCTGACTAAACCAAGGCCGAGCTCATCCATCCGCGCAGCCAGGCAGAGAGTGCCGAGGCCATGGATCGGCAGGCCAGCCTTCTCCGCGATCGTTCGGCGCTCTCGCTGTTTCTGGATGTCTGCTTAGTGCTCTTTCTTTTTAAAACAACATTCTTGATGGGAACAATAATAAGACGATCTAACTCATAGTCTTTGTCCAGAATTTCTTCATTTTTAAAATAACATTACGATCAATGTTATTGGTTCCTATTTTTATTCCTGATTTTCTGCCATCCACCCATCGCACCCCCCAGTGCCCTTTCTTCCTACATCAACCCCACAGCAATAATAGTAGCAGTATCTATTGTTATTATTATTATTCCCTAATAAATCACCGCGTCCTGTCTGTATAAGGTGCGCTGTGATTAAAACTGCCATGATTTATCTGTAAATTGCTTGTAAAACGGTGCAATTTTCTTTCTCTGGGGACGACGGTGTTTCTTGAAGTGGGGTGCAAATGAGTTTTGAGACTAGTGTTTCGGGCTCTGACTGTTGCGGGAGGAGGGGAGGTTGCAAGCCTGGTTGGAGGAGGTAAGAATGAAATTTATGGTTTTTCATTTAGGTCAGGAGTAATTAAAGAAATTCACTCTGAAGCGGAATTTATTCTAAAGTGACATACATACATAATATACATATACCCCTCTGGGAAAACCGTTTCCTTTCTTTGGTTGTAGCTACGAGGAGCTTTTGTCTGGCGCTGCAAAGTCGCCGCTGCTTGGTCTGCTGTGGGTGGCTTCTGGGTGGCGGGTCACGAAGAAAAGGCCCTGGTCTCCTCGCTGACCTGCGCGAGAGGGCTGCGGTGAGGCTGAAATGCTATTCAACAGGGCAACGAAGGGCTCGTTTTTTCTCGAAGAGAGATCAGAGTACTATTAACTAGAAGGGAAACTTTGAGTTGCCGTTAGCCCTCTGCAGATGCTTGCATTTCATGCCTCCGAGTTTAAACTTTGATTCAAAATAATACGTCCATGATCAGACTTCGGCTGCGATTCTAAACCTTGGCTTAAGCAGCTCAGCGTGAAGATAAATTTGGTCTTCTTAACAGAAGTTAATTGTAATACCCATATCTACCCTTAATACCCTTAACACCTCATACCTACATCTGGAGAGAATTCCACATTCTGGATAACACAACACTTTTAGAATCGATTTGGCTGCTTACAGTTACGCTAAAGCGAGGTGTCTTGCCTCCGACATTACGGGATGAAATTCTATACAGGCTTTCCTTGAGTTCTGTATTCTATTAAATGCCATCGGAGTTAGTTTCCAACCCTCAAGCTTTGTTTAATAATAGCAATAGTAATCAGCAACAACTGATTACTAATTTATGCGTTTGGTGAAAACAAGGTGAATAATTCCACTGTCATCTATATAAATTGTGTACAATTATTTAATCTATAAATATCTAAATTGTAGCCTCATGTGCACCAACAGTAGCGTAAGCAGTGATCATATGAGATTATAAGAAACTTCACTGAAATAACAGCAATTTGAAGAGGAGAGACGCTATTTAAAAAAAAAAAAATTGGCCGAAGGATATTTAGATGGTGATACCTCCGTCTTAAATGCATCGCTTTGGAAGTTTAATTGAACTCAATGAGGCTGGCTTTGAAGTGATGCCTTTGGGGTCCTGTGTTGTGTCTGTTTTGCCTCTCATCTGGTTTTATCTGATGAGAGAGGCATTTTCTCCCAATAGACAGGACGCGATAGTCTTAACTCTGCGATTTTCGTGTAGTCCAAAACTTTAATGTTTCACTAATTTCAATTTAATCTTTCAGATCAATCGAATTATTTAAAAAAAAAGACCTAAAGGAATACTCTGTTAATTTTACTACGCGTTATTTTAAAATTTTACTGTTGTCCTCTATCTTAATACCAATTTAACATATCCCCTCTTCTTACTTCTCCCCCTTTTTTTCGAAAAAGATTTTTTGTTACCAACAGCTAAGCCGGGTCTTTTGTGGGGGGGAACCATTCAGGGTGTAAACTCCGCGTCCTGCTCCTTAACATATCGGTTTAAAGCATCTGGACATGATGAGGTTAAACGAAGCGGAAAGGAAAGACAAATTAGCAAGGAACAGTCCAACCCGAGTTCTAACTGTATTTCCCCTCGCTTGACAGGTGACAGGAGGATCGCCTATAGCGTGATCCTAATTATGTTTACTCGGAAGTAAGCCCCACTTCCTTCCTTCCCATAAGCGATGCTTAGAATTACAGCCAAATGTGCCGTCTCCCACTCTGAAGTCCTGTTTGTGTCATTGCATTCCAATGTGTTATACCACCCGGTTCGTATTTGCCTACAGAGTAAGTGGCCAGTGAATTCTGTGGGGCTGCAGAACTGTAGACTAAGACCATTTCCGCACTAGACTGTTCTAGCGCTGTTATTCCACTTCCAACATCCTATGGAATCCTGAGGTTTGCAGTTTAAGGAGGGGCCGGCCCCTCCTTAAACTGCAAACCCCAGGATTCCATAGGATGTTGGAAGTGGAATAATAGCGCTAGAACAGCCTAGTGCGGAAATGGCCTAAGATTGGGGAGTTGTCGCACTCGTGGAGAAACAGGGACCCAGATTTCCTCAAAGGACTATAGTCCTTTGATTTACTCAGAGGTTCGTTTAAAGCACCGCTTTCTTTTAATGCTTGCACCGATGACCAGAAAGAATTGGTGGGGGGAACCCACTAGGGGTTTTGCCCAAAGAAATCTGGACAGGCGTACGCATCTCCACTCTATACTAATCTGCAAAACATGCCATCTTCCCAGAGGGTTCTGGCCTCCACGCGTTATTTCCAGCAGGGTTGTCCTCGCCGCCACCACACACAGACACACCCTGGCTCGGAATCCTTTCCCGTTAAAACCCAGTAGGAGAAATCAATCCCGCCGTGGGAAGCCTGAGAGCGCAGCCTCCCAGAGCCTGCATTTGTTCGAAGGCTCGGGCAGAACAGAGAAGGGGTACGAATCCAGGAACTGGGAAGCCAGGTAAACAGGAAACCTGCCCAACTCAATTCATTGTTAAAAGGGTAGAAATGCGGGGGCAGAAGAAGCCTGGAGGGAAACATCCAGGAGAAAAACTAACCTCTTTTTCTCTTTCTACATCTATGCACGAGAGGCAGCGCGGTATAATGGTTTGAGTGTTGGACTGAGACTCTGTGGGAGACCACGGTTCAAATCTCTCCTGATCCATGGAAACCCACTGGGCGAACCCCCTCTGGCTATCCCCCGGGATAGGGTCGCCTTAGGATCGCCCATGAATTGAAAACGACTGGAAGGTACATACCAACAAATACATGCAAATGGATAGATACATACACATATACAAACACATATACATGTGTGCATATATACCTGTGTGTGTATATACACAAAAACCCCAAATACATCCATATGTATGTATATATATTTGTATATATTAGTTCTGTGTAAGTGTGTATATATATACACATATATTTAAACATAACAAACATCCTTATCTATCTATGGAACCGTGGATTAACTTACGGGACTCACTCTCCAGCCCACCCGCCAAACCCCAAGTATTTGAGGGTGAGATCCGTTGAATTCGAGGGCGCCCGTTGCCTTCCAAGCCCCTGCGGTTTAAGGCAGGGGACTCGAAGCATGTTCAGAACTGTACAAATCCTATCCCCTCCCCGGTCTGTCTTGGGGGTATTTCTTGGCTGAAAAGGCCCTCCACGGGTCTGGCTACTTGGCTCTGGCGGGGCGATCAAAGGGAGGCGAGATCGCCTGGGCAGAGGTGGGGCGGCGCGGCTGCCGCGGAAGAAGAGCGCCAGGGACCGGGGCCGTATCCTCACCGCTCGCCCGCCTGCCAACCCCGAGCGCCCGGTGAAGAAGACGTTCGGCGGTGGCCGCTCCGGTCTCTCGCCCGCCTCTCAGCCAGCCAGCCAGCCGCCTTGTCATTTTTCCCTTCCGCCCCTCCCCTGCAGCTCCAGCCCCCTTGCGCTCCTCCTCCCGCGCCAGTGTTTAACTAACTCAGGACACTAGCGCAAGATCCACGCCTAATTAAATTAATTAGGGATCCTTGTCAATCCTGGATTAATGGCCGAGAGAGAAACCCCCGACCACTGGATCGGGGAGAGGGGGTGGGCTGAGGGGAGCTGGACGCCTCCCACCTCTCTCTCGACCCCCTCCCCTTTCTTCTTCTTCCTCCCTCTCCCTTCCCTGCCCCCCCGCCCCGTTTCCCAGTTTGGCTTTTTCTCCCTCCCCCCATCCTTCATGCTGCTGCGGCGGCGGCGGCGGCGGCGGCTGGACTGCTCCAGGAGAAGGGGGTTCCTCCGCAGTTCCAAAGGGGAGGTAATTTGCTCCGAACAAGGGGCCGGCTTTGCAAAGTATAAATAGGGGGGACTTCAATAGCGGGAGCCCGATCAGATCTGAACTCTGCGCGGGGAGAATTGTCAAAGAGCGTCGCGGCGGAGCAGCGCCCCCCCCCTTCAGTTGGGAAACCTCCGCTCCCGTTTAGCTCTCCGGCCCCACCGCGGCTTCTTGCTCGCCCCCTTCCCCCCACCCCCACTCCCCTACGGCCCCGCTTACCCACCCCCTCCCTCCTCCCTCCCCCCTCCCCTCTTGTTTCCTCCGCCGCCGCCTCCCCCTTCTCTTCTCCTTCTTCCTTCTCCTCCTCTTCCTCCTCCCTACCCCCTTGATGTGTTTATTGGGGGGCTCGGAGCAGACAGAGGAGGCGAGCGAGGGGGAGAAAAAAAGCGCCCAGCCCAGCGCCGGCGATGGAAGAACTTACCGCTTTTGTTTCCAAGTCGTTTGATCAGAAAGTGAAAGAGAAGAAGGAGCTCATCACCTACCGGGAGGTTCTCGAGAGCGGACCCGTCCGCGGAGCCAAGGAGTCCGGGGGAGGCTCCACCGGCGAGCCCGGCCGGGAGGACAGCGGCAGCCCCGCGGCGGCCCGGCTGGCGGGAGGCGGAGGCGGGGGTGGGCGATCGCCGGTCCGAGAGCTGGAGATGGGCGCCGTCGACCGGACCAGGGACGCCGCCGGCACTCCCAAACTCAGTGAAGGTACTGAGGCGCCCGCGGCCGAGGGGCACGGAGGGGCTGGGCTGGGGGGATCGCTTTGGGACTCGGAGGGGTTGTCGGAGGGGAAGATCGGAGGAAGGGGGACGCGTATGTGCATGTATCCAGGGCTCTCGGTTCGGTTCGGTTCGAGAGATTCCCTCTCCTCCCCCCCCCCAAAAAAAGGCTCGCCTTATCCGGACGGAGCGCCTCTGCCGTGGGGAAATTTGCGCGAGAGGATGAATGGAGAGGCTCGAAGCAGAGAGCGAGGGACCGAGCCAGCGGTGTGATCGCGCTTTCATGCCGCTACATCCAGACGGCGGATCTGTCGGACTAGGGAAAAGAGGGGTTCAAAAAGACAAGCAGAAGAAGAGATCTTTTCCCAGGTCTCTCTGTCTGCTTGTCTTTTGAACCTCTCTTTCTAAACAAATACTTTGTAATTAGGAGGAAAACGAAAATTCCCCACACGGCTAGTCCCACGCGTAGTTCTTTTCTCCTAAACTGCCGATTCTTTTCTGGTTGACCTCCGCTTGCGTTTTTCTCTTCCCCGATAAACAGCAAGGTCTAAAAATCCGCCAGAGCTGGCCCAAGGTGTAGCCTGGGCTATGAGGGGGTATTCAGCTTAAAGTAAATGTCAAAATCCAAAAATAGTGTCAGGATTTGCGCTGGATTGTTCTGGAGAGGAGGAAAGGTTTTGGAATCCGGAAGATTTGTCTCTGTCTTGGTTCCGAGGTCTGTTTCCTTCCTGCAAGCATCTCTGGTGGTGGAAAATAGATCAGGTTTTCTTTCCCTCTACGAGACAAAAAAGAAAATATGTCATCCAAAGAGCCAGCAAAATATTTCAAAGAGATGGGTAATTTCTTTTAGGAAGCGATTCTTTCCTCTTCAGAAAGTAAAGAGGAGAGGAGGCTGATATGAGAAAGAAATAAGTGCAAAATCAAACGAATAAGAAATACGAAATCAATTGGTCTCTTTTTAAGGCGGCTTAACACTGCTCAAGGTTAGAAACTAATTGTTTATTTATTTCTTAATTCGTGCGTGGAAATATCAGGCACTGCGTGGACTAAAAAGCTGGAAAGTTTATTTTCATAGATTTTCTTCCAGGTTGTTTTAACAAATCTCTGCCTTGGAAGCGCACAAACTCCGTTCCGTTTAAAAACGCGCAGACACAATACAAGACATGAGGGCATTTGGCATTTTAGGAAAATTAAGAACAAACAGTGCTCGAATCCAGACGAAGTGTTTTACTTTAATGAGCCGGTTTTCAATATTTGTATTATCTACTAAAAGTGTGGAAAGGAGAAGAAAAGAGAGAGAGGGACAGGATGCCGGAGAGGGGAAGAGGTGGAAATACTGTTTGTTTATCCAAAGAGCCCGGTGCTTTTCGAGTATATTTGAATATCTGCGTGTGGTTTGAGAATACGGATGTCAGATTCCGGGGAACGGCAGGCTCCGGCTGCGTGTGCGTGTGTCAACTACGTTCAGTTCTTTTGTGTAGCGAAAGTACCTCGCTCCGGATCGGAACCGGAGTGAAAAGATATCCGCAAACGATTTTATAAACAAATTCAGTCTAGATTTAGGTTTAAAGCGCAGCGCAACTCCAACAAACCAACTGTGTTGTGGCCGGGGTGGTGGTGGAGGATAAATACATTTGGAAGAAGAAGATAGTGGAGGGTGCGGGGGAACCCCATTAGAAGGTTAGGAAACCCCTTCAGTGTCCTGGAACAGCGTCACTCCGCCACGTTTACACAGAGTGAGGCAAGCCGTGGCCTGGAATCCAAAGTGAAAAGAGAGGGTGCAGAAATGCGAAGAATATTAATATTTGCTCGTGTTAGAACTAGAATAATTGGAAATAACTGAATCTGACTCCCTAATTACAATAAATTAAAAAGTTTTTTTTTAAAAAAATAGCGTCATATAAACTTCAGAAGGTTACTCCTTGCATGAGGATTAGTAGTCTAAATTTTGTCGGGGAGAGGGAGATAACACATTGAGATCTCAGAAGCGGGAAGGAACACGCCTTTAAAAAATCGAACCAAGAAGAGCCGTTACAACAAAGCTGTCATTTCAAAAAGTAGCATTCTGCCCTTTTTGGCAGTGCAGTGCTGCCGCTCAGCAGTCAGCCCCATTGAGTTCAATGGGAGTGGACTCCCCGGTCTTAAGGGCGTCTATGATGGCAGCCTTCGCCAGGGATGAAGTCAGGCGAGTCTTTGATGCTCCCCGCAAGTGGGACGCTACCAAAAGCCCCCGCGCATCGCGCGTGCCAGCTCCACGGCCGGCACCTGCCACGGCGAGTTTGAAATAAAGGCTCAGACTTGAAAGGACGAGCCGGTCGAAGGACCACCGGGGGGACCGGCAAAGGCCGGCGGGATCGGCGGGTTTGGGCACCGCCGCAGCCGCTTTCAAGGGCAGGAGACGGGAAGGAGAGGGAGAGAGAGAGAAAGAGCGAGAGCGAGAGCGCCTTCCCATCCTGGGGGTCCTTCGGTGACGAGGGGGTGCTATTAATGAGTTTATATCTGGGGACTGATCTCTCTGCCCCCGCCCGCGAGGACTCTGATTTTCTTCCAAGAGGCCTCCCCTTGTCCTCCGGTCAGGTGGAGAACCCAGTCCCTCTTCCAAAATTCACACAGTCCCTATCAGCAAACAGCCGCTTTGGAAAGGAACTTCTTCCACTTTAGAAGGCCAGAATCTTATTGGTTCCTCTTCGGCAGAGAAGACCTATTGAATCCACTGTGGCATGGCGAGTCAATACGTAGGTAAATCCCCTTCATTCAACTGGTCTCCTCTGGCCGGGGATAACCATAGGATTCAGGCCTCTGCCTGTATTTTCGTGTGTGTGTGTGTAGACAGACACGTGTATGTATCTGGTTGACCTGCGGAAGCTTGTACTGAAACCCGTGGTCCCACTTCAGATCCAGCCCGCAGGGACAGCCCTCCCACGGAAGGCTGGCACACAGGCGGAGGAACCTACTGGGATCCAGGCAGGTTGATGTTAGATCGGCGCCTGTCAGGCTGAGCACTCAGCTGACGTTTGGGAAGCCGGGACGAGGTTTCCAAGGCTTCCTGAAAGAAATGACGAGGGAGAAAAAGGCTATCCCCCTGGATTTCAAAGCTCCTCCCTTCGCGTGTGAACAGGTTCCCCGATCCAGAGAGACGTGGCTTCCAAAGCCCCGATCCGACCCACCCTCCCCTAAAAATAACTTCTGACTAGACAGAGGCGCGGAGGGGGATCGCCAAGCTAGGGAGGTCTTATTTCCTAGGGTGGTTTACTCGGAAGAAAGCCCCACTAGTGCGGCTTTGGGACTCCTTCCTCCCTTGAGGGCTTAGGCCTGCTGCCCAAGTTCCATTGACGCCTGAGGACCTCAGGGACCGTTTGAGGTGACGGAACCCCCCAAGTGATACCCTACCCGAACAAGGTTGAGCCCGCTCCCCATTGGCCAAGCCACCTCACCCTGCCTGGAAAAGTTCTTTTGGTCCGTAAAACCTAACCCCACCTGGCCTGGAAATTGTTAAGCGAGATGACCTCTGAGCATGTCATTGGTCCCTGTCCCTCCTCCCCTCCCTCCTCCCCCTCCCCTCCCTCCTTCTTGACTTAAGGTTAAAAAACAACAACAACCGTGGAGAGACCCAGAGGAGCCCGCGGACTCCTCGTGATGCGGGGTAGGAGGGGGAAAGGGGGGCTGCTGGCGGGCGTCTCTGACGGACCCCGGTGTGCTTCTTCCCTCCCCAGTCTCCCCAGAGCTGAAGGAGCGCAAGGAGGATGCCAAGGGGATGGAAGACGAAGGGCAGACCAAGATCAAGCAGAGGCGAAGCCGGACCAACTTCACCCTGGAGCAGCTGAACGAGCTGGAGCGGCTCTTCGACGAGACCCATTATCCGGACGCCTTCATGAGGGAGGAGCTGAGCCAGAGGCTGGGACTCTCCGAAGCCCGGGTGCAGGTAAGGAACGGGGGTCTCCGGTGGGGAGAAGGAGGCCGGAGCGTCGAGGTCCAACCTTGCAGGAAAGAGTCTTAACGCGAAGTAGCTGCCCCGGGAAAGAAATAATTTACGCTCATTTGAGGTCCGGATTTCGCTGAACCGCCGCACCGCTTCGAAGTCCGACGGGACTGGGTGCCGTAGCCTCTTCCTGTTGATATTGTGAATTCGAATTAAGCCTTTACAGGAGGAAAAAGTGGCGTAGAAAACAAACGTGAAGTTCTCTCAAAAGAGGCAGCAAGTGCTTAGTGAGTCTAAGGAACGGATGGCGCAGGAAGAGGTCTTGTAGTGGAGTTTCCGCGCCCTTTTTTTTTCCTTCAAAAAACCCCCAAACATCTTCGTAGATACCCTTCTATTCCTGGTTGGTTTTTCCTTAGGGCTGCGGTGTCTCTGAACTTTATTTTCTGTCCTTTGCGGTATCTCTTTCTTATGTCTACTTTTTTCTCTAGTTCTCCTCTTCTGAATATGACTATTATTACCACGACAGCCAACAGGTATTTTATAGTATGAGAAGGGGGGAAGGTCCCTGCCCCAGGTAGCCTACAGAGTTGAAGTTGGAACAGCGGGAAGAGAACAGATCTGGGGCTCCAGGAGAGGGGCCGATCTAAGGAACCGTGGTCAAAAATAGGCGTGTAAAATGTGGCTGGCGATATTTTAGCATCTCTTCCCCCTTCTATAACTTCTTTTAAAATAAGCCACGCTAAGCTTATCGCCTAGAAAGGACGGGGACCCACTCGGTCAATGGAAGGTAGACTTAGTCTCTTTTTCCCTTTAAGCACTGATCTTTGCTTAACTAGAAAAGAGGAAAGAGGTGTGAACGAACTTGATTTAGAATGACTCCTGTCCGAATCCTAGGATTTCCCAAATGGTAAACATTTATCGTCGCTTTTCTCTTTTAAAAGGGAAAGTAATTTTTTCCCCAAAATAAATTTTTAAGTTGCCAGGAAAAGGGGAGAGGAGGATATGGACATAGCCAAGGTTTTCTGGGCGAGTGTGGCTGGATTTCAGACAATTGTGTGGCTCGCCCTCAGTTGCCATTCGCAAGCCACAGTCCAAAGATTTCCAGCGAATCTTTCAGCCTTCGATTCCAAACTTTTGCAAAGGCAGCAGCCGGTGGAAGAGCACCTCTCCCGTATTTTTCGCCCCCACCCCTCCCAGAGGCCCGAATCACATCTAAACCGAAACCAATTGGAACATACAGATAAAAAGGAGAGGATCTGGGACAGGACGAAGCGAGGCACTTCACCTCACTTGTCCTCTCCGGGAGCGGAAACGGCGGCGCGCCGTCGTTTTCGTTGCGGTTTCCACAGAGCAACGAGGCCGCCTTTGTGCCAAGGCCTGGAACCGTTTCAGGCCCCGCAAGGGCTGCAGCTGCTCGCCGAGCCTCCGAGCCTCTTGTAACAGATACCTTTCCCCCTGCCGTCTTCGGGCTCTGCAAGGGCTGCTGCCATCTGCACCAAACGGGGCTCTAGTTCCCATAAAGGCTTTTCCCTCCGCAGTTGGTAATCGGATCAGGGCAGAAGCGGCACAGGCGCGCTGGGGAGCAAAGGAAGACCGTGGGGGGAGGAGAATGAAAAGGAGTGATGGTGCAGGACCCAGTGGGTCCCCCCCCCCAAAAAGTAATCTCCGCCTAAACACACACAACCCCACCCAAAAAACAGAGTCCCCTCTCCCTTTTTTTAAAAAGACCTTTCTGCTTTTCTATGCGTCTCCGTCCTTGTAGAGTGGCCGCTTAAAACTCCCCCCTTCTGTCACTCACACAAATACTCGGTCCCCCAACTGATCTCTGGAAAGAAAGAAAAAAATTAAGGGCGGTGATTTCTAGGGAGGAAGGTTTGCTTGGCTCAACAAAAGAATACCCAGCGCCCGGTATAATCCATACAGAATAACTTGCAGAGATTTGCATAGATTATAGTCTCGCTTCCCTTTTAAATGGCCCCAGGATAAAAAAAAAATGCTTCGCTGTGATTTTTGTTTAAAACTTTGCTTCCTGGCTTTCTCCTTGGCAGATGGTGGAGCAGAAGAGCTGGGAAATCAGCAGGGATGAATTGGGGAGGGGGCTGAAACCCGATCTTCCCGTCTCTATATTTCCACCTCGGAGGTAAATCCCATGGGGCTTCATTTGGATTTACTTCCGAGTAAGTACGGCTATATTTCAGGAGAATGAACTGGCAAACCAGCACCTTGCCTAAGAAAAGCCTGTGAAGTTCACGGGGTTGCTGTCCTGAATCGACGGGCGACTTCAAGGCGTGCGCGCAAGCACACACGCACACAAACACACGTATGGCGATGAGTCCAATCTGCCAGCACGTAGCTCTGTCTTCCAGGTGCGTGGAGCTCAGAACGAGAGGGTCACCCAAAAAGCTAGTTTGGGGAACCGAGCGCCCACCTCAATACACAGACCACCTATGTAGAATCTCCCTTTTGAATTATCAGTCACAAGTATACTGAATGAGCAAGCCCCCTCTGGTCATTTCTGTCACTGTGACATGCATATACGTAAATGTGTGCTTGAGAGAAAGCTATACATATCTCAAAATCCCAATGCATTCTGGATTTTCATTGTTCTGTAAAAATCTGAGCATTAATTGCGCCTTGCCTTCCAATTTTGAACCTGGGATCGCTTGTATACGCGCATGCCTGCAGGGTCGCCATCCTACATCCATTGCTCTGGGAGCAGATCCCATTAAATTGCAGGCAGGGGAGAGGGTCTGGGATTGCAGAGGGGCACCTCCATCTTCTGCCCCTCTCCTCATGCCCTGGAGATTTCGGGGGGGGGGGAGGAAAAGTGTCTGGGACGGCCCAGTCAGGCTTTTGCCCTTTGCTGCCCCTCCTCTTTGGGAGGAAAGGATCATGTGACCGGGCCGTTCGAGTGGGAAATACACTCTCCCTCTTTCCCTTCCTCGAAGTCAAATAAAATACCCTAAAAGCACCAGATCCCGTATGATCTTGGGAGTTAAGCAGGGTCGGCCATGGTTAGCCCTTGGATGGGAGACCTGCGACGAATACCGGGCGCGGTATGCTTTATTTCAGAGGAAGAAACTGGCTAAACCACCTCTGAGTATTCGTTGCCTAAGAAAACACTATGAGATTCGTGGGATCGCCGTAAGTCCACAGACGATTAAAAGGAAACATATACACAATCCGACCACTTACAACACCTTTGAAATCGCAGCGATTTCAGTGGCAGAGGGTATGGTCAAACTCCTATCGCTAAAATAAATCCCTGCTTCTTTGCATGTCTACTCGGCCGCAAATCTTTTGCATGAAACTCAATTTTCGTCCCAACTAGAGTAGACCTGTCAATGGGACTTGCATTTGCGTTGCTTGACAAGTTCCGTTTTGTTTCCATTGATCTACTCTAGTGAGACCATTTTCTAGTTATTCAATAAATTATTTATTAATATTTCGCCTTTCTCCCGACAGGGGACTCAAGGTGGCCTATGACAACATTAACATACTTCTAAAAACCTGACGATACAATTTTTTAAGAAGAAGGAAAAAAAGCTAAGAGCGCTATCACATAAAAACACCCATAATTTAAAGCACCATAAAACAGTTACAAAGCCGTTAACAATAAAGATAATACCTCCATTAAAATCAGATATAACCCTCTGAGTTGAATGAGACTTACTCCCAAGTAAGTGTGATTGAACTCAGTATTATTTACTTCCGTGTAAACTTGCACAGGATCGGGCTGCTTCAGGATATGCGGAGCTGGAGGGAGGGTTCAACGTCCTTTCTTCTAAGAGGAACCAGGCCAAGACTTCACACTAATAATTTAAAACTTTTTCCCCCCCATTTCCAGTACTGCAAATATCATCTCGCTTGGTGTGCCGCTTTCTCTCTCATTCTGTCCTTTTTCCTACCCCCCTTTTTTATTTGGGAGCAAATTAGATTATCATAATAATGAGACAATTATTCCGCTTCTGTGTTACACTCCACTGCACAGAGGAAGAGAGAATTTCTCAACTTCTTTGTAGTGCAGCTTTTATGACAGTAATTACCCCCCAAAAGTGAGTCATTAAACGCTTTGGTGTTTCGTTTTTCTTGAAGATAAAGCTAATTAATATTACAGGCTTTTAATGAGCGCATTCTTCTCGGGTCTTATTGCGCAAACATCTAAACCTCTTTATCACAAGTTTTTTTTTTAGCATTAGATAGTAGTGAGACTTGGGGGGGGCAGCGCCTTGAGGGGATTTGGCTGGTGAAAGATGAAACGGGCCGAGAAAGTAATTGAGTAAGAACCAGGGCAGGCGGTGGCTGTCCATAATGACCCCCCCCCCCAAATCCCCAGATTGGGGACAAACAGACTTGAAGTTTCAAAGATCTACCTGCGTGTATCTTTCAACTGGAAACCCCTCATCCGCCAATTGTTTATTTCAGAATTAAACAGGGTTGTTATGTGACTTCAAGTCCTTTGCGACCCTATCACGGGGTTTTCTGGGGCTGAGAGTGTGTGACGCGTCCAAGGTCACCCAGTGGGTTTCCCTGGCCGAGCGGGGACTCGAACTCTGATTTCAAGGGTCATAGTTCAACGCTAAAACCACTGCAGCACGCTGGCTCTAAAGAACAAGCATACTATGTGCCAAGGAACTGAACTAAGCTCCTTGTCCTTTGTTATAATAGTCCACTCTTCCCGGTTGTCCCAAGCTGTCTTAATTTCAATACTCTAAATTTAGAGGAGGCAGGGAAGAGGAAAAGAACTCCGCTTCTATTTTTCGAAAGATCACCAGAGATTTCCCAGTTGGTTCCGATCTACCATCTCTGCTCACCACTGTCACGGAACTTAGTCTCTGTCCAGACTAAGCCAGGCTTCGAGGAAAGTTTAGCCCAGGCGTGGCAACTTCTGCAGGTGTGGGGCCAGTTTTCTGCTTCTGGGAATGCCCGAAGACAAAAATAAAACAAAACGCAACCGAGTGCGTCCAGAAGTCCACTTCTGCTTCTGAAGAGTACATGGAAAGCCGGCAATAACGGTTTCTGGAGGCTTCCAGCAGGTGCAATTAATTTTTTTTTTTTTTTGGCTGAGAAAGAGGGTGCTCTGGGGGAGTCTAGGGGTGAACCCAGGGGCATACAAACAGTCTTGAGGGCTGCATGAGACCCCAGAGCTGCTTTTCCATCCCGAGTTTAGCCTTTGCCACGTCCCCCTCTGCTCCATCCTATGACCCTCCCTCGCAAGTTGAACCTCTAAGGCTACCCTCCGGACATCTGACTGACCAGTTGTTCAAGTTCCCGGACTCTTGGTTAATTCAGATTGCACTAGTAGTGGTGGAAATTCACTCCTGAGCGTCAGAACAAAAAACAACACAGGCTCCCAATCCCTCTCCTCAGCTAAACAATCCTCTAGAGTAAACTGTTTGCCCCGGCCGGCCCCTCCCGAAACTGCAAACCCCAGGATTCCATGGAACGTTGCAAGTGGAATAATGGCGCTATAATAGTCTAGTGCGGAAATGGCCGTAGTTTGGACTAGCCAATGGAGTCGAATTCCAACCGTTTTAAAACTCCCTGTTACTTTAGTCAGAAGTTTGGGACTGCTTAACAAGGGCGTTCTGCCCATGTCTACTCAAAAGTAAGTCCTTGTCTTGAGTACAGTGGGATTTATTCCTAGGAAACTGGGGACATTTCACCCTAAACCATCCCCAGCTGGAGCAATGAGACAGACCAATCCTAGATCCCACTACTCAATACTAAGTCGCACTAAGCTCAGTTGGAATTTAACTCTTAGGTCAAGGTGTAGAAGGCTGCAACTTTGAAAACGCTAAAAGTGGCTAGGCTGCGATCAATTTCTGCTGGGAAAGGAAGTGTCCGATTGATTTTACTGCTAATTACTTCTAAGGGAGACTGCAGCCTATGCGCACTCTGGTTGCTCTTGAACACCAGGTCTTGCTTTTACATAAATACGGAGAATTTCGGGCTAAATCTGTGTCTAAGGCTCAAGCCAGTGGTACTATTGAATGGAGAAAGGTGCAGGGACATTAACAAAATACATTTCAGGCAGTCCTAATTTGGACTAAGATTTCTAGAAAGAGTGAGATGTTTACTGATTTATTTACTGGTACAGCAACAACAAAAGAATCTTTCAACTAACCTATGTAATATACTATTGTGAGTGTATAGATGGGAGAGAGGGTGTTAGGGTGGAACCTCTAGATGACAGAAAGCCTTGGACAGTCAGGCATTTGTCAATACGAATACCTTAGCTACTAGAAATGCACGGTAACGGGATGCCTCTCTTAAATGGGGGTACTCAACGTGTACCTCTGTGCACCTCAAAATAGTGAATTATAGAATCATAGGGCTAGAAGAGACCATAAGGGCCATCAAGTCCAACCCCCTGCCCTGAAGGAATACAAAAAGCATTTCTGACAGATGGCCACCCAGCCTCTTTTAAAAACCTCCAAAGAAGGAGGCTCTACCATACTCCGGGGCAGCATTGTTCATTCTCGAACTGCTCTGACCAGCAGGAAGTTCTTCCTAACGATTAGATGGGCTCTCTTTCCCTGAAGTTTGAAGCCATTGCTGTGTCATAGTCTCTGGAGAAGCAGTAAACAGGCTTGCTCCATCCTCCATATGACATCCCTTCAAATATTTAAAAACATGGTTCATCTATTCCAGCTAATTGTTGCCGTCAGCTTGGATTTAGGCGCTCTATGGTAGGGTGTTCTTGGCAAAGTTTATATAGATTTTATATACATATTTCCTGTTGCCTTTCTCTAGAGCTCAGGGTCACCCACTGGATTTCCATGGATGACTGGGCATTTGAACTCTCTTTCCCTGAGTTCTAGTCCAACACTCAAATCACACCAAGCTGGCCCGTTCCAGCTAGACACCCTCATATTTGCCGAGGGCTTGGCACGTAGCCTAGTTGTCATCTTGAATACTAGAAGTCTCTGAAGGGGAGATGGGAATACTTGCCAATGGTTGAGGTACTTCCGGTTATTAATCTTTTCCGCTAAAAAAAAAACACGCACCCGCCCTCACAAACACCTTGGTTAATAGGGGGAAGCTGCTGGTCCTTAAACAGTTAATGGGCTACCAGCACTCTCCGAAAACAGGAGTGTGAGTAACTGGATTAGATTTTCCAGATGGCTAGTAAAGGCTGAAAAAGCGATCTCTTGATTGGCAGTCGAGCAGTTCTCTCCTTGCATACTCAGGAGCCACTGTTATTGTGTTTCTTGGGACTTAACTCCTACGAACGAACCCGTGTAGCCTCAGAGAGGAGGGAGCTTCTGATCTCGGAAGAGAGGCAGTCACAGACCAGCGGTAGTATCTGAGTTTGTGTATGAAGATCCTGTTGGCATAGGAAATTTCCTGTGGCGTCCAAGAAGGAGCACCTCTCTCTGCTTGCCAAAACCAAATTGCATTTAGTGCCAATAAACGTGGCTGGAGCGTTCAGGGAGTGTATATTGGAAGATCTGTCTGTCGATACGACTTTGCAGTGAGCTTGTTTTCCTTCGTTCTGTTTGTCCCAGGTATGGTTTCAGAACAGAAGAGCTAAATGTAGAAAACAAGAAAATCAGCTACATAAAGGTATGTGAAATCGAACAGCGGGCCGTGGGGCTTCTATAGACTGCTATTGGTTTGTAACATATACATGGCTTGTAGTTTATGTGTGTACGCATGGATAGGTATGCCACTGTAAAGCACACCGACTATTTTCTGTAAAATCCCAGCAAACTACAAGCCAGGGCACTTCTTGCTAGTTGATACAATCCTCCGCAAACTTCTCCAACGCCGTACTGCTGTGCGCAATTTTACGCGAGAGCAAGCCACTCATTGGACGCAGGAGGACTTACTTCCCAGCAAAAGTGCGTAGCATAGAGCTGCAAAAGTTGCGCTAGGAAAGCATCAAGAAGAAAAGATGTGTCCCCCACCTCCTCCTCCCTGTTGAACTTCGTCTTGCCTTCTTTTGTTTCCCTCCAGGGGTCCTCATAGGAGCCGCCAGTCAGTTTGAAGCGTGCCGAGTCGCTCCCTACGTGAACGTGGGCGCTTTGCGGATGCCTTTCCAGCAGGCAAGTTACCAGGGCAAGGCCAAGAAAAGCCACAAAGTTCCTTCCGTTCCTTCCCGCTTGTGTTTTGGATTAGATAGGCACCCCCAAGACATAACCTATATTATCAGTCTTTTTCCTAATATCTGGATAAGCTATAATTCAATAAAACAAGTTAAAGAGAGAGGGATTGGATAAGGGTATGTTTTGCCTACACATTTAACACCCGGATCTTTAGCATATCCTTGGTCTGACCTGTCCTATGTTTTGCCTGCTTTCTTGGAAAACAGCCCCAATGAGCTCAGTGGGATTTTTAGTGATCATATTACCAGATGTTGGGAAGACTTTTTTGGGGGGGCGGGGGTAGCAGGTCCCAGAATTTCCCCAATCAGCATGACCAGGAATGGTGATCCAAAGAAGTAACTTTTCCAAGCTATGCAGGTGTGAGTGCACTCAGGGTTGCAGTCTTACTCTGGCAGAAGTCCTATTAAGTAGACTTTACTTTTAAATGTGAGTTCTTTTTAAAGGAACTTACTTCCAGGTACAGAGCTGGGACAATATGATGGGCTGTCAAGACTTGTGGCTTTGCTGTCTTTGTGAAAACCATTTTTTTTCCTGTATTTATTCAGGGAGTAAACCATGTGCTAAGGTTTCTTTGTTTATAGGCAATAATCTATTCTGGGCTGTCAGGCTTATTCTCAGCTAACTGTACAGAGGACCACTGTTTAAGGAATCAGCTGAAACTGAAGTCAGGCTCAGCACATCTTGTGTATGTTGACTCAGAAGGAAATCTCATGTTTTTATATAGTATTTATTCCCTAGTCAGTATGTTTGGACTCACTGGGGGAGCAAAATGAAAGCATTGCCTCTCAAATAAAAATGTTGTCCCCTTCACTCTCCAAATTTCTAGCATTGCAGTGTCTTAAAACTTCAGTTGAGCATCTAGAAATACAGTTTATATATCCAATGAAAATGTGCTGGCAAAGTTATTACAGAAATGCAGACATAGCAAATATAAGAGTTCTAAGTGTGAATGATTTTCATTGTCTCACTGTCTGTGATCCTAGGAACTTGGTGACTGAACAAAAATTTCAGAAAGGGGTAGAATTCACCTTTGGAGAAGCAAAACCCTAATTTTGCCTCCCTTGTAGCTACACCTTGGTCACAGTCCAAGAATATGTTGTGTATGTGCCTACATAGATGTGTCTTTTGTCTCCTTCTAAGCCAGTCATTTTTTAAAAAAGGACTGCTACAAAAATGTTAGGCAGGATTATGAACTGGCTGCTATGTGGAACCTGAATCAATTTAACAAGAGAATGAGAACCCCAGATATTATATTTCTTTTCTTGGAGTTTCCATCTTAAACAACTCTCACTATTTGGGAGAGGTCATCCTTTCAAACCTGTCTTTAAATGTTTTTGCTCTGGCTCAAGACAGTCCCTCCTCTTAAGCCCATCGATTGCAGTGGCCTGAATAATGGCTATTACGTGGAAGAATCTTTGGTTGATTTCAATGAGACTTCTAATTAATGCATTTTAAAATAAGTGCAGGGGGACCAGAACACCTGATGGTTTCTTCTCCCTCTTCTTTAATGAATTCTTTGTGCTTAGTCCAAGAAAAAAGTGGTGCACTCCAGTCTTGTTGACATTAGTGGTCTCTTAAAGTTGTTGGGGCTGCATATGTCTATCATTTAGTCTTGAATGAATCATTGCTTCTTGAACTTGGGTCTGTGCATATGACACTTAATGGAGTGTACCTCTGACTAGACATGTAAAGACTTTGAGTTGCATTTTTCACATGTAGGATAAGATTTTTCATCTGTGAAATGGGGCTATGAGGAAAGAAGAATAGAATATCTCTTGTGAAGAAGGCTGTCCCTGGGTAAACATTATACCTGTAGGAACTACAGTTTGTTGGAAGAAACATTTATTTCCAAATGTCAGAGCTAGTGGTAGGGTTAACAACACAAAGGTCATGCCAGAGATGACCAAGAGCCACAGATGTATACAGTCATTAGAAGACAGAGGTGAAGGGAATAAGACAAAGTACTTCCACTGGTTTGACAGGTCTTTGGAGTCAATGACCCTTTTGTAACTTAAATGTCTGCAGAGCTACAGCCAAGGCATGCAGAGACAACCTATATGTGCTCCTTAATTTAGTTGTTAACAGATCCTAAAGAAGGATAATTATTTCACTCTTCTTCTCATGGTGGAGACAGATGGCCAAGCAAAACATTCTGAAAAAAATGTAGTCAAAGAAGTCAAACTTAGAAGAAAGGCAATCAAGAAATAATTAGAAACCAGAAGACTGTGTTATAAGTGGAGCAAGGGTAAACAATTTGGAAGAAATATAGACAATTACTCTGTGATGCCTATGGTTAACCAACTGGCACTTGAAACCAGCTGGCAACAACTGTAAGCATAAAATAGAAGCAGTCAACCTATATTGTCCATCTCCTAGCCCCCAAACACCTCTTTCCCACAACTAGTGTGTGCAAGAAGCACATGCTAGCACTCAGAATGGGTGATTCAGTTTGTTTACAAATAAAAATTTCCCACAGCCTACAAATTTCTTTATTCCTATTTGAAAGAACACAAGATTATCAGCACTCAAATATGGGAGAAACCAAAAAAACAAGTATTTGCCCATTCATGTCCAACTTCACTCAGCTTTGAAAAATCCGAGTTTGGATCTCTATATGCCAAATCATTTTAGGGCTGAAGTAGGCTTACCACCGTTTCTTTTCTTTTTTTTTTGGACTGAGAGATTATATGACAGGGAGGTGCTGCCTGGTCCTCTCCATGCATGGCATAGGTGTACCTACTGAATTTGGCTGGTGTAGATGTGGGAGAATTGTGTTTCATTTTGATTTTAAAGAGTTTACCAGTACTTGCGAATTTCTTCCTATGCAGGAAGTAATGAGCATGTGCCACAAAAATCAAAACGGACAGGTTTCCCCATTTTAGTTGGTAGACACCCATTAGATGATCCAGACAAGACCAGACACAGTCATCTAGTTAGTATATTAACAAAGACAATATCTAAAAATCCACCATGCATTCATCCAGTGCTGTGTGCCCATCTGCTGTCCTCCAGCCCAATTAAAGACCAGTTCATACTGAGAACACACAAAACAGACAACTATGACTGGAGTCCTCCTGTTGGTGCAGTGCATTAGAGGTTGCACTTATTCTAGGGCAGTGCAGTAGGGGCTTGGACTAGATGGCCCATGAGGTCCCTTCTAACTCTATGACTCTATTCCATGACTCTAAGGCCAAGAAAATCTGGTGGGTTCCAAGAGTACTTCTACTTCTTAATTCTTCTCATGTTCACAGAGCCACCACCTGTGCTGGCATAGTGCACCAAAAGGATTCAGGTCTTTGCATTTAACCAGGCCATTGAGCAGGCCAATAACAATTTAGTTAAAATCAGAAAGATAAATAAATGCTTAAAGGAGAAATGCTAGGTCATATAAAAGAGACATCTCATAGTATAGAAGTCTTTATTGGCAACCTAAATATTTTATTGTGAGATGGGGTGAGCAACTGTGATGGACCCAGAGCTAATTTTTTTGACCTGGGGCTCCCAGAATCCAAATAGGTACGGCTAGAAATCCATGTCTCATTTTTGAAAAGCAGACTATATTAAATCATGTGTTTGTGCATGCTGTCTACTTAAAAGATGTTACCTCTCCTGAAGGTTTCTAGAAGAGGCAATTCACTCTTTTGGGTAGGCAGAAAAAGGGTGGTGGGGGAATCTGGAGGAGACAAGGGCCACAAAAACAGCCTTGAGGGCCACATGTGACTCAAGGACTATGCTTTTCCCACCTCTGTGGTGAGTGATGGCACTTGGTGTATTTTTAGAACCAAGGTCTAAGTGTGTTTCCAATGGTAGTGCTCAGTCCTGGATCAGAAATACAGTTAGAACTGGAACTGAGTATAGTTAGATTGGTTTCTCTGCTGCTTAGAAACCAAAGAGTGAGCCCTGGTTTACTAGGGATTAAACTAAATGGTGTTTAGATCAGACTTTTCTGGGAAATATTTCATGCTTTTAAAAGTGCCATTTAGGTCTGGAGAGAAGTCACATCCTGTTGGCTTAGTTATTCCGCATATCTCTAATGCTAAAGGTATGACACTTGACTGTGACTACTTAGGATACAGATCATGGTATTTTGCACATGCTTAGAGGCTTCTTCTCAAAGGAAGACATCAAGTTTAGCCAGACAGAGAGCGCTTCTAGAACCCTGCAATATGTTTCCACTGCTTTTCTTCTTGTGCTGGTTAATGTCTTTATGAATGTGATGGTGTTGCTCTTCTAGTGTTTGGAATCATTTTAGCAGATTGGTAGATGTACTACAGATCACTGGTGTCTAGACAGTGCTGACCAGATTTAAGGCTCCAGAACTAAAGGGAATAAGCCTCACTGAGCAGAGCAAGTAACTGACTTCCCATAAACATGCTTTGGACCATGCTACATAAAGAATGCAAAATATAACAGTGCAATCCTAGACATGATTTGCACTGAAGTAAGACCTACTGTTTTCACTGAGATTCAGTCCCAGTTAAATATGCACACCTAAATCACAGGTCAGGTGTCATTGGACTGAGACTTTCATCAGCCCTAGATAGCACAGTCAATGCTGAGGAATGCTGGAAATTGCAGTTTAACAGAATCTGGAGGGTCACACAATTTCCACCTCTGCCTTAAACCCAGAGCTTGGAAAAGCTACTTTTGGGGACTTTTTCCCCAGCTGGCTGAGGGGTTCTGGGTCTTGCAGTCCCCAAAATAACTTTCCCAAGTTCTATCCAAATCCAGCACAAAGAAAGGTTGTGTGTCTTGCCTGCAGCCTCTCCCTCTTCTTAGGAGTGAATAGGCTACAAGCACAAGGTTCTGCCAAAAGGGGTCAGGCTGCCAAAATGAAAGCTGGAGAAGGCTCCTGGCCCTTTAAAGGTTGTGCAGAAGAAGGCTTGTTACTTGGTTGCAGGACATCGAAAACCTGCAGAAGTTCCCACTTCTGTACGGCTAGTAAAGGGGAAGAGAGCCCTGTCTTTGCAACCCCAAAAAACCTGGCAAATGCCCAGATAATTTCAGTCACAACGCTTCCTCTTACGGAGATCCCAGTTCTTCATTCCACCCAGAATAAGGGAGCTGGGATCGCCACCCTCAGCTGTAACTGGAACACTTAATGGCCATTTCCGCACTAGACTGCAATAGCGCTATTATTCCACCTTCAACATCCTCTGGAATCCTGGGGTTTGCTGCAAACTGCAAACCCCAGGATTCCATAGGATGTTGAAAGTGGAATAATAGCGCTATTGCAGTCAAATATTCGCACTTAGAAATAAACCCCGGTTGCAATCCTGAGCACATTTACCTGGGAATGAGTCACACTGCGCCCAATGGGACACGTAGAGGACGTAAGGCGTGGCGGGCCCTCCGGGCTCGGCGACGGTGTTAATGCTCTTGTGTCTTTTCTCCCATTCTCGTTGTGCCTTCCAGGATAGTCATTGCAACGTGACGCCCTTGTCCTTTCAGGTGCAGGCGCAGCTGCAGCTGGACAGCGCCGTGGCGCACGCGCACCACCACCTCCACCCGCACCTGGCCGCGCACGCGCCCTACATGATGTTCCCGGCGCCGCCCTTCGGCCTGCCATTGGCCACGCTGGCCGCCGAGTCCGCCTCGGCCGCGTCGGTGGTGGCCGCGGCGGCGGCCGCCAAGACCACCAGCAAGAACTCGAGCATCGCGGACCTCAGACTCAAAGCCAAAAAGCACGCGGCCGCCCTGGGCCTGTGACTCCGCCTCCCCGCTGGGCACGTTGCAATCCGGCCGCCGGAGGAGCACCCGGGGGGGGCCGGGGGCGGAGGAAACGGGGGAGCGCCCCCGGAGACCCTCCTGCGCCCCCCAAACAGAGACCGACCTTGACTCCCCCCGAGAGGGCCCCCCTCTTTTTTTTTCCTCCCCCCTTCTGGTCCTCCACGACTTAAAATGTGAATTGCAAAACCAGATAACAGGAAAAACAGAAAAACAAAAATCAAGCCCTGGGTGGGAAAACACACCGCGAGGTGATCGTCGGACACAAACAGACCCGACTAGTTAGAGACGATCAACCGAGGACAGAAAAAAAAAGGGACGCTTTGATTGATATATATATATATATATTTTCTTCTTCAAATGGAAGCGGGGAAACCCTTCTGCTACTTACTGCTAATGCGAACCAAGGAGAAGAAAGTGAGCTTAACTCAGAAAACTGGAGGGAAGAGATATACTTATTTAAAAAAAAAGAATTAGATGAAACAGACGCGCAGCTGGGAAGTTCACAGGTTTTGAAACTGACCTTTTTTTTCTGCGGAGTTCACTTTAATACGAGAAATTTGATAAGAGAGGCGGGCCTCCTTTCACGTTGCATCAGATACTTGAGTTTTAACAGCCACAGACTGGAAACGGAGACGAGAAGGAAAGAAGGATTTTTTTTCTAAAGAAGTTGAGGTGGGGGGGGCACGGTGGAATAACTTAAGAATGGGGGGGCGGGCGGGAAGAGAGACACGCGATGATTTCTCTTCCAATCTCTCAACCAAGAACTGATCGGGTTGCTCGTATTAGTAGAGTGCCGGTCTGCATGTTACTGGGTTTATTTTCTTATTTTTTTTTTCTGTCTTGGCGTCCCTTCGGGTCATTTGCACTTCACCTTAATCTTATAGGGAAATTACAACCTACACGTAAACCGAACTAATTCCTGTTGCTGAACCGGGATGAGGGGTATGTTCCCCTTTTCCAAGAGAGAGAAGGAGAGAAAGGGAGGTCGGCCACAGTCAGTTCCATCACCTGAGAGCCCCAAGCAGAGAAATATATAGTAGCTGGGAGAAACTAAACCCCATGAAATCAAAGGGCTTGGGGCCCCCCACCCTAGACAGAATTGCAGCAGCATTTAGAGCTGCTGGCCTCTGCACTTTTACTTGGCAAGAAATCCTATTGGGAGCAGAAATTTACTCTCGAGTAAACAGGTTTCGGATTTGTAGATCTGAGATTCTCCTCCTTACATGCCCTCGTTTTCTTTTCTTGTTGTTCCGCATCCAGCCCTGCTTGGCTGTCACTGTTTCCAGTTCATTATAATCAAGAGATGGCCACCTTGTAGACTTGGGATTCCTCCCCGCCGCTTTACGGAGCGATGCGGCTATTTTTGTCTATTTCATGCCTAGGCGTGGGCTCCAGCTCCCCTTCGAACAGGGGTGGGAACCATGCAATCCTCCAGATATCCTGGCAATACATAGGCCATTTCTGCCCCACAACGTTATAGTGCTATTATTCCACTTTCAACATCCTACGGAATCCTGGGGTTTGCAGTTTAGGGAGGGGCATTTACAATTCTCAGCAGGAGAGCTCTTTGGCTTCGGTAAACTACAAACCCCAGAATTCCACAGGATGTTGAAAGGAGAATAATAGCACTATAGCAGTGTAGTGTGGAAATGGCCATAGAATCATAGAGTTGGAAGAGACCACAAGGGCCATCTAGTCCATGCAGGAATAATAATTTAAAAAAAACCCCGGAAGACTTCACGAATTTGCCTATCATCCCTGCGCTGCGGCCACGCTAACCCTCTCTGTACCACACAATCAAGGCACTCCGGACAGATACAACCCCCAGCCTCCCTCCCTCTTGACTGTGCTGACTAGGCATGCTGATCCTTGTAGTTCGACCACATCTGGAGGGCCACGTAATTCCCACCCCTGTATTAGAACCACTAGTCAATCCAGACTAATATATTTTCCTTTGATGTCAGTAACACTTGTGTGCAGCTAACTGCATCCAGATCGAGGCTTCCAACTTTTGAGAGTATCTTGATTTCTAGTCCTTCTGAGGACTGAACGAAATAAGCTCTTTTTTTCTTTTCTTCTCTCTCTATTCATGATACATATTGTACTCCGTTCACCGCTTCCATAATACCTGTTCTGAATCCTCACAAGAAGAACTGAATGCGATTTTTTTTCTTTTTAAAAAGGATGTTAATATTAACACAAACATGTTTATTTTGGCGATAAGGACCCAGGAGCTGATAGTTCTGTCAAGCCTTTCCATCCAGGTTCCTAAACGTGTACTCTTGTAATATTATCTATACCTAATATTTTTTCCCTTTTCCAAAAAGCACATCTAGCTCTACAGCCTTCCACAGCTGAGCGCTCTTTTTGCCGAGAAAATGGGGAGGAAAAGCGGGGGCGGGGACCGAGGAGAAAGAGGAATCTCTTTGCAAGTTGAACTCTGCCAGGAACAGAGCTTTGTAATTATTTGTTCTCCATGAAAACAAAACAAAACAAAAATTATTTATATTGACCGTATTTTTTCTAGTGTATTTTAAGTTATTTGGGGGGGGAGGGAAGGAAGAAAGAAAGAAAGAAAAAGAAAAAAAAGACTACGAGGGGAAAAATATGCTGTTACTTCATTTACATGTTGTTGTCAGCACGATCTATTTTGTTCCACTCAGGTTTGGTTCGCTTTTTGATTATTTCATTGTTGACGCCACCATTTTCAATAAGTGCCAAGTTATGAATTGAAAAAAATACCACTTTGCAATCTATTGAATGGAAAAAAAGAGAGCGAGAGAGAGAGTAAAAGTTTTAGCTGGTGGTTTCGCACAACTTCTGTTCCTATTAAATCAGTAGTGCCATTCTACCTTTTTCTTATTTATTTATTTTTTTCCTTCCCTTCCCCTCCACCGCCTACCTCTTGGGCTTGTTGTCTTTCTCTTTCCCCGCGTGCATTGTAATCCTTGCGGAGACTTGCCTCTTTTCCTGCTGCATATTTTGAAAGGGCAGCCGATCTATCAAACGCTGGCGGTTGTCTCCTTCCTGCCCGCATTTTCTTTTATTACCACGGTTAAAATTTGATTTTGGGCACAATCTCATCTGAATGGTCTGATGGAAAAGAGAGAAAGGTAATGGAGATAATCTAAACTATTTAATACGCAACACAGTTTTAGAGGTCCTCCACACAGATTTAAAGAGAGTTAACAGTCCAACCCTGCAAGTGTCCGCTCAGAACTAAGTAGGATTTTTTTTCCTGTTAGGATCACCTGGAAGCAAGTCCGGTTATATTTCGTGAGACCTGCTTCCAAGCACAAATACGGTTCCACTTTCAGCCTTTTAGAACATACGATTTTCCTTCAGGTAATAGGAAGGAGAGATTTTCTGATTTAAACCCGTGAACCAATGTGCCTGTGTGGATTAGGCAGGTGGGTGTTTATTTTGCTTTTTAAAGATTTATTATTTTTTATGCTAATCGCACTGAATATCGCAATAAAAATTTCCCTGCATTTGTTCTGCTTTGGGGCTGTCCTGCGAAGAATTCATGCAGAGTGCCATTGATCAGAGATCTGGGAGGATCTGGGGAGGAAATTCCATTGAACTCAGTGTGGTGCCAGGCTCAGAATGAAAACGGATGATGCGATGGGGAGAGTGGCACAACACAATTATAGCGCTACGATCCGGTTTTAACTGCCAAGGCTGTATCCTGTGGAATCCTGGAATTTGTAGTTTTAGAAGAGGTATTTATAATTCTCAGCCAGAGAGCCCTACTGCCTCACTAAACTACTAATCCCATGATTCTGGAAGATGTTTCCCTTGTAAGTTGGAATAACAGCGCTACAATGGAGTAGTGTGAATGGGCCGCGGGTCTTCCAGTTCGTTCCATTAGAATTCTGTTCCTAAAGTGTATACTGGACAGAGGAAGGCACCCGCAGAGTTCATTTTGAGTTATTTCCTGGAAAGTTTTGGTTCCGATTTCTGCCTTCGGGTCTCAGTGAAATTCTAAAGGCGGTCCTCCATTGCCGTTTACTTGGGAGTAAATCACAGTGGAACCACTGAGATTCATCTGCAAGTAGGATCGGACTCTGTCTAACCTTTTGAGTCTAGTTCCTTCCAAAGCATTCTCTGCCGGGCCAGTAACACTTGCTTCCGAGTAAACAAAGGATCCTAAAGGGGTTTATTCCTGCGTAGTGTGTAAAGGACCAAGTTGCCAATTGTCATTGGGCTTTGTAGGCTAGAAAAAAATCGAACTTAGCAACTTGCTTAGGATCGCGGTGACCGACAAGCCTAATTTGGTGTGGATTGGAAGGACTTTTGACTTGTCCCATCCTGTGTACATTTACTCATAGGTAAGCCCCACAGGCTTCCGTCTGATTGGCTCTCGACTGGAAACGCTGCAAGTGGGGTTACTTTTTTAAATAATTGTTCACACTCAGATCGTACCCAAACCGATGTAGGAGAAGAGACAGCCAAAATGGTGTAGCGGTTTGAGCGCCAGACTGCAACCCTGGAGACCTGGGTTCAGTTCCCCGCTCCGTCATGGAAACCCATTGGGTGACCTTGGGCGCCTCACATGCTCTCAACACCAGAAAACCCCGTGATGGGTTCAGCTTAGGATCGCCATAACTCAAAAACAGCTTCAAGGCACACAACAATAGCAAGGAGGACGGAGAACCAGAAGCAGGGCTGGGCTTCAGTCATGTGGACCAGTTCACAGACCAGAGAGACGTTATGGAATCATCCAGACTTAGTAACACAAGTTTGGACAAGACTGGTTTCAGGCAGCAGTCCTATCCCTAAAGGAACTAGATCTCGTCTGATCGTGGAAACTAAGCAGGACCAGCCCAAGCTAATTCTTGATGGGAGACCTCCAGCGAATACCAGATTCTGTGGGCTATTTTTCAGAGGAAAGAGCTGGCAACATCACCTCGGAGTATTCCTTGCCTAAGAAAACCCTATGAAATTCACGAGGTCGCCTTAAGTCGACGGGCGACTTGAAGGCACATACGCACATCTATGGCCACTTAGACAGAGCTCCGGGTGTAGACAGGGATAGGACTGTGTTAGGAAGCAAAACTACCCGTGGTTTCTTTTCCTGGCTTTTCCTTCTGAAAACAGGCTGCCTTACCGGGGAAGGAAGGTCCTTAGTGGACTGGTGCTTAATTTTGATCTGTGATTTTAGTGCCCATTGATTTAAATCGAAGCAAAAGTGGTTTGTCAATAATGTTGATGAGCTGGCTTATTCAAAGACCTTCTAGAGAGACGGAGAAATAGTCCGTCTATGACTAATAATAATAATAATAATAATAATAATAATAATAATAATGCTTAGAATGTGGATCACTATTCTTAAACTTAAAACAATTGGATTTTTTTTTAAAAGGTAGAATCCCAAAGAATCCCAGAGATCCCCTTGGAAGCCGTGCGTGTTGGTTGCTGCCCCACGGAGGCGAAGCCACCCTCATAGCCTGTTAAACGAAGGAAAAAGGTATTTCCGTCGGCCCTTATAGGCTGAACTTTGAGGGTGGTTTTGGCGACGCTTCCCTGTCTTTCGCTGGCTGCTTGGATCTGTAATTTTTTTAAATGCTAAATTGTAAAAGAGCCTAAAAGAGCCGAAGAACATCGCCTGGCATTCAAGTGGTTGTCAGAAAAACGTTGTCTCTCTTGCCTGGCCGAACTTCCCGGGAGGAGAAGGCAAACTGTAGGACTCTGGGGAATTCGATGGGAAAGGGCCACGAGTGGGGGAGACACCTCATTTCTTTTTGCTGCCTATTAACGGTCACACACACACACATACACACACACACACACGTATATATGCCTATTAGTGTATGCACACTGCATGTGTGCATCTATATCAGAATGTATATGTACGCGTATGTATATATTCCAATATCAGAATGCAGAATAGTCATGTAAGCAGGGTGCAAGGTTTGGAATCTGTCAGAAATACATACATACATGCGTACGTGTGTCTACCTTCACGTCTACTGTCAATTTAGGGCAATTCCCATGAATTTCGTAGGGTTTTCTTAGACAAGAAATACACTAGCCAGAGGTGGTTTTGCCAGTTCCTTTCTCTGAAATATTGCCTGTACTGTATCTGGTGTTTCTTGCCGGTCTCCCATCCAAGTACTAACCGGGGTTGACCCTGCTTGCCTTTCAAGATCAGACAGTCTCATGCATACTTAAGACGCGCACACACTCACACTCACTGTATCTGTACACATACAGGGGAGGAGAGAGCCAGCCAGCGCGGTGTCGTGGCAGACTTTGGACTGGGAGAATCCGGGGTCTGAATTCCCCCTCTCTCCGTGGGAACCCCCTGGGTGACCTTGGGCAAATCATACTCTTTCACACTCTGAAAGGAGGACAATCACAAACCTCTTTGGATGAAGTATTGCCAGGAAAACCGCGTGATAGGGTCGCCTCTGGGTCCCCATAAGTTGGAAATGACTTGTAGGTGCACAACAACAAGAGAACGAGAGAGGCAGAGTCTTTAGATCTGCCTGACTCTACATTCCACAGTCGTAGCCGACCGTCCCCCACCCTGGAGGCCTTCTAGAAGTGTTATGCAAGGACCACCGCATCCATCTTCCCCAGACGCCATGGAGATTGCCCACGCATCTGGGGATGATAGGAACTGTAGTCCAGAGCATCTGGAGGCAGGCGGCAGATTGGAGAAATCTTTTCTGAAGAGGTATTGGGGAAGCAGGTGCGTTCCCTTGATAGTTTCCCCTTACACCCCACTTCGGCAGGACCCATGTTTCTTTTTACCATCATGTGGTAAACACCATCGGGGGGTGTTAGGAGACGTTTCGAAGAACATCCCCTGACGTTAAAATGTGCCGTGTGTGAGGAAGTTGCGAGCATTTCCAGAAATAAATCGCAAGTCAGAGGAAGCCACAAATGTGACAGTTGGAAGGAAGGCCCATTGACTTCAACGCAACGCACTCACAAACCTAGGCGGATACTGTCTCACTCCTTGCGTTTTTGGTTTCCACTGATGTCAATAGGACTTACTTTCAGCCAGGTGCGGAAAGGAGCACAGCCCCCGACGGAAAGCTTTCGACTGTACAGTAAATGCATTTCCACGATGGGGAAGATCTACTCGGAAGCAAGCCCCTCTTGGCTGTATTCTTAGAGTTGCAGCTCATCTGATTAACTGGAACGAGAGAACGTTAACAGTTACGTCCTCAATGCTGCCCTTACAAAAGGTGTTTAAGAGGGTATCGGTTGAAGGGCTCCCCTTAACTTAACGTGGTCCTCAATGGCACTTCCGTGCAACGTGTTTTAGGAACGGGATGTAGATTTGGGGGATTCTCTTTCTGGGTGAAGGTTCTTTTGAAGTAGCAGATTCGATCTTGGAGGTCCCCTTTTCAAAATCTGGAACGAGAGGCTGACAAAGAACGCAACGAAACACAACATTTTAGAGGGCAAGACGTTTATCTAGCACTAATGCGATACGGAGAGAGCCAGCGAGGTGTAGCAGCCCGAGTGTTGGATTAGGATACTGGGAGACCAGGGTTTGATTCTCCACTGGGCCACTAGAATGCTGGTCAGGTCGCACTCTCTCAGCCTCAGAGGCCGGCAAGGGCAACCCCCTCTCCCGAACAAGTTCTGCCAAGAAAACCCCGTGATAGATTCACCTTAGGGTCGCCATAAATCAGAAATGACTTGACGGCACAACAAACAAACAAGCCTCATGGAATATAATGGACCTTCACTTGCAAAGAAGTCAAACATACAATTGCCACAGTCCTAGGAACACTTACTTGAGAGTAAGTTCAGTTCAAACCTGTGGAGCTAGAACATCTGCCCCTCTCTTATAATATCATTTCTGTCAATCCCACTCGCTCAAAAATTCCCAGAACACTAAAGTAGGGTTAGTTTTGGATAAACATATTTAAAATGAAGTCAGAACTTTTGTGAACAAAACACACACACAAGGGACATGTTGGGATGAATTCTTCTCCTTTTTCCTGCATCTTCCAGTCGTTTCCAGGCCTTGGGGGAGGCCCCAAGGTGGACTTATCTCTGGGATTTTCTTGGCAAGGTTTGTTCAGAGGCTGAGAGAGTGGACTTGTTCAGGGTCACCCAGCAAGTTTCCATGGCCCAGCAAGGAATGGAACTTTGGTCACCTGGAGTTCTAGTCCAAGACTCCAACTATTACACTAGGCAGTCTCTCTTATAGTCCATAGTCCTATAGTATGTTTCTTCAAGGCAACTGTTCACTTAGGAGGCCCCATAAATTTCATAGGGTTTTCTTAGATAAGACATACTCAGAGGTAGTTTTGCCAGTTTCTTGCTCTGAAATACAGCCAACAGCACCAGGTATTCATTGGAGGTCTCCCATTCTAGTACAAATCAGAGCTGACCCTGCTTAGCTTTCAAGATGGGGGGAGCTGACACCTTCAGGGTATTTAGGCCCCGCCTTACAGTCCATCAGCCTCAAACAATTCTCTTTTCAGCATACTCTGGTTTCTCTTCAGATGGTATAAATCTTTTATCTATCTTTTCAGCAGTGTGATGTTTGTAGTCTCCTGGAGGGACCCTGCTCTGTGCCCCATCAGTCCGGGTAATATACGCTGTGGGAGGAGGGGGCACAGGGCCTTCTCTGTGTTGTCACCCCAATTATGGAACACCGTCCCTTTGGAGGCCCAGTTGCTGCTAACATTGCCATCATTTCAGCTATGGGTAAAAACTTGGCTGCCTACTAATGCCTTTGAGGCCTAATTTATTTTATATAACTCCCTCACATGTATATGGTCTTAAGTCATTTTTAAACTATTTTTAACAAGCTTTAATCTGTCTTTTTAGCTATCTTTTAAATAGGTTTTTAGTCTTTAAAAATCATTTTATTTTTACACTGTTTAACTTAGGTTGGTTTTATTATACACTACCTGGAGATCTTGAGATAGAGGGAAAGATATAAATATTTGAATGAAAATAAATTAAATCAACGTTTTAAAAATATCTCTTCCAGAACTCTAGACTAGGTCCCAAGCACTTTCCAATTTAAGACTTTGGATTTAAGCTACAAGCCCTAAGGAGTCTGTTAAAATTAGGGATGATTTCAGAGCTAGCATCCTTTAAGTTAATAGGGATTTACCATTTCGAAGAAGATCTGAATGATGGGATGCGAAAGTAACAAAGCTTAAAGCGGATTGAGAAGCCAGGCACCATGGAGACTTTCACAGGAAACCACGGACAGCTATTTGCAGTTCAATGCTTTGAGCGAGCTCTAACGCATTTTGAACTTTATTTATCCTAAAAAGGGTTAACCAAAGTTAGGGCTGTCCTCTGTGTCACCTGGGTTCTGCTCTTCTTCCCAGTTATTGCCATTTTTGAAAAAAAATTTGGTTAGCTATACAAGAACCTGGTGATGGTTGTTCTCTAGCGACCTTTCCTTGCTTGCCACCTCACCCCCTTCTCTGTCTTATCTACCTCCTGAGATGAAATTGTGAAAAAGTGGGGTTCTTTTTAAAGACTTTTTTAAAAAAGAAATTGTTCCTCCCTTCAAGGATTCATGAATTTCGCTCAGCCTACCTTAACACACCCTCTTCTTCAAGAAAAGCCAAAAAGCACACCGAAAAGAGACACTAAATATTTTATATTGTTATTAGATACAATAGGTACATGATTGTTATGTGCCTTCAGGGGACTAACAGCAACCCTCTCCTAGAGTCTCTTGGCATGATTTATCCCCAAGTTTGCCATTGCCTTCTTCGGAGGTCGAGAGAGTGTGACTTACTCAAGCTCGCCCAGTAGGTTTTTGTGGCTGAGCAGGGATAAATATTCAACCCCCCTCCCATACACAAAAAAAGGCAGAGAAACATTCTATCTAGCCCAAGAAAATGCTCGGGGTCAGGCAAGGAGAAATACAAAAGAGTGCAATTCCTCATGCTACCTGTGGCAACAACTGAAGTGACACATTGATTGACTTCCATTCCTGAAATATGAGCCTATGGAGATTCTATTCAGGATTAGTGAGTGTGGGTACGAACCCCTGGGTGGTGCTTATTCCTGATAAATTAGTTCATTAATAAATATATTTGCCTTTTCTAATTAGTCCTATATCCTTCCATATTATTGCTACAGGGTGAGTCTTCCAAAAATTTCCTCCTTGTTGATTTCGCCCCAGCCTTTTACTCTGGAAAAACAGTTCCTCTCTTCCTATTACATCACTAAATGACCAATGAATTGAGGAATATAGGAAATTGCCTTGAACCACTTCCAGCCATTGGTCCATCCTATTCATTGTTGTCTTCTTCTACATAGCTCTTTGAAGACCCTCTCTGGAGATGCCAAGGGTTGTTCTTGGGATCCTTCTGCATGACAAGCACAAGCTGTGCCACAGAGCTATGCCATTTACCCAAATTAAATAATCAATCCCAGTTGAATGTTATCTCAAACACCCACCTCTCTTCCCTCTTCTAGCACATTCAAAAACTGGTTACAGGTTGCTATCATCTGGAGATTGGGATAAAACTCCACGTCCCCTATTCCATTAATCAGCTGATTTATGCAACTTCACCAGAGGATGTACATATCTGCCCTACACAGAACTATACCACTGGGCTCCGCACTGTCTCCTCTTGGTGTTTAGCAAGGTATTAAGGCAAAGTCTTTTCTAGCTTTTTGTCTATGTGTCTTAACCTCAGGGATGAGAAACATGTCTACTAGGCATTGGCAAAATGCTGTCCTCCAGATGTTGTTAGACTGCAGCTCCCCTCAGGTCTAACCAGCTCAACCAATGGCAGGGAATGCTAGGGCATGCAGTCTAATAACATCTGGAGAGCCCTACTTTGCCCTTTCCTAATATATAGCGCAGCCCAGACCTCTGGATATTATTGAATTGCAATTCTTGCCTTTGACTCTTCTGGCTAGGGCTGCTGGGAGTTTCAATCCAACAACATCTGGAAGGCTGCACGATTCTCACTGATGCCATAGTGTGAGGTGAGGAATACCAGAAACAATAGTCCATCAGTATCTGGAAGGCCAACTATTTCCCACTTTTTCCTTAGCTTTTTTCCTTTCCTTTCCTTTGCTTTCCTTTCCTTAGGAGACTGAGGCCATTTCTGCACTACACAGTTATAGTGCTATTATTCCACTTTCAACATCCTATGGAATCCTGGGGTTTGCAGTTTAGAGAGGGGCATCTTTGGCCTCAGTAAACCACAAACCCAGAATTCCACATGATGTTAAAAGTGGAACAATAACACTATAACAGTGTAGTGCAGAAATGGCCTGAATAAAGAATAGTGGTTCTCAAGCTTTTCCTCCAGACCTCTTGAATATTTTTGGACATCATGATGGTCCATTTTATAAACTACTTTTATACTGCAAATGGAAGGAAATGGAAACTTGTACTTTATTAGCAGCAATCTTGCCTTTAACAGGTATCTTTTTTTTTCTTGCCAGAATTTGATAGACCACATCATTCAAATAATAGGCTCTAGGTATTACTTATTTACCTGTTGAATAATTTGTCTCTGATTAAATCAGTTTTGATCTCTGTCATCAGAAAACAAAACAAAGCAAGTGCAGGGCCAAGAATGTATTTATTTCCAAAAAGTTATTTATTAGTCATTTTATACGGTGGCATACAATGAAAAACAAACATACTCCAGATATCCAGATACAGAGAACCAGCATGCTATAATGGTCTGAACATTGGACTACCACTTAGGAGACCAGGATTCAAATCCTTGATTGGTCACGGAAATCTATTCGGTGACCTTGGGGAAGCCACACTCTCTCAGCCTCAGAGGAAGGCAAAGATAACCTCCCTCTGAACAAATCTTGCCAAGAAATCCCCCTGGTTGGTTCTCCTTAGGGTCACCATAAGACCAGCATGACTTGAAGATACACAATAATAGAAATTCAGATATAATCCAGGTAATTTATGTGTTTGGTCATGAAACCATTCAAAACAATCCGTTAAAAGAATAAATTAATTAAATGTAGCGGTAATTAGAACAAGTAGCACAAGAAAACCTGTTCCACAATATTTCTGTGCACCCTTTGAATGGAGTTTATGGACTACAGTGGCTAAAGGACCATGGCTTGAAAACCTAGATCAGATGATCTGTGACATTGTGCGTGGAAAATACGTGTTCTGTTCCTCCTCAAAGATTTTTTTTTAACTCCATGGATTACTTTGAATTTAAGACCCAGTTCTCTCTGATGAGGGGTTAAATCTGTGTCCTGACATAGGATAGCTCATTTCCCCATAACAGCAAATTTGCCTACAAAAAGAAATCAAACCTACTACCTGGCTAAAACATGTATGATTGGCATCCCAAGCTCTCCTGCCTTGAACTGGGAAAGAAAATTAACTTCTCCATTGAGATCCTAGGACAAATGTACCTACTCTGCAGTGGATTGTCCAACAGTATCAAAGGGAGTAATCTTGCTCCCTCCCTGCAGTCCTAAGGATATTGAGTGCTAGTAAGGCCTGCTCAACTCAAATGGACTGACTTCCAAGTAAGCATTTACAGAGTTATAGTGAAAATATATTCAGGAATAGTCCCTGTGCCACTAACTCCAGAAAAAATTACTTAAAATCCCAGGAAGGAAAAACACAGAGACACACTGGGAAGCCAGACCTCTTCCTGTTTCTGCTTCCTTTATTTCCAAGATATAAAACAATTATCTGTGTGTTTCTCTCCATATCTTTAGTTATTTAGTAGAGCACAAGGGTGACAATCCTGCCCCTTCCCTCTGACAAAGGCCTGATAAAACTGAGTTACCTTTTTCTGCTTTGTAAATAAAATATTAGCAACTGATGAGTTTGCTATACAAATCTACTTGAGAGTAAATCCTATGGACCACAATGAAGCTTGCTTCTGAATAAACAGGGGTAGACTCAGAGCCCAAGAAGAAGTAAGTTTCCCGCTTCTCTCTTTGCAAAGGGTCTCTCTGGAGGGTTGTGTGTGTATGGGAGCCCCTTCTTGCCCAAGGTGGCATTAGGCTGCAAGTAGAGGCAGGGTGGAAATTTTTCATCTGTGAAATTCCTTGGTGGGCGGACTTACAGCTTGTTGCTCCACCAGCCTTTTTAAAAGTAGAAATATTGCAATCCATCCACTGAATCTTGGTGCAAAAGGCTTGTAGATAGACTTGCAGAGTTCTGACCCTAGGTACTTGTTTTGAGTACTGAATCAAAGAAAGCTCACATAATTCTTCCACATACGAATGCACTTTGGTTTTCTCCTTTAGCTTTTTTTATTTTTGTGGTATAATTTAGGGTGGGAATGGTGTGCATGCATACATGCCTTTGGGGTGCCTGCTCACTTATGGTGATCCCATAAATCTTATAGGGTTTTCTTAGGCAAGGAATACTCAGAGGTGGTTTGCCATTGCCTTCCTCTTAGCCCTACAGCACCTGGCATTCCTTGGTAGTACTTTGATCCTTCTTATATTCCAAGATCAGATCTTCAGGGATTTAGGCTATGCAAAGAGAGAATGATTTTTTTAAAAAATAATTTAACAATTGAGAGACAAATCCTTGCTAATCTACTGCAATTCATCCAGCAAATGAAGGAAGAATATTGATAAGCTGGAACATATCCAGAGGAGGCTGACTAGAATGGTAGAAGTCTGGGAAACCATGTTCTATGAGGAGCGGCTTAGGGAGCTGGGTACCTTTAACCTGGTGAAGAGAAGGTTAAGAGGCGACCTGATAGCTATGGTTAAATAAGGCGGAGCTGACAACAACAACTAGCTGGAATAGATTATCTATGTTTAAATATTTGAAGGGATATCATATGGAGGTTGGAGCACGCCTGATTCCTGCTGCTCCACAGACTTGGACACAGAGCAATGGCTTCAAACTTTGGGAAAAGAGATTTTATCTAAACTTTCTGTGGGTAAGAGCAATTTGACAGTGGACTATGCTGCCTTGGAATGTGGTGGAGTCTCCTTCTTTGGAGGTTCTTAACCAGAATTTGGGTGGCTGTTTATTGGGAATGCTTTGGTGGTATATTCCTTCATGGACTGGATGGCCCTTGTGGTCTCTTCCAACTCTACCATTCTATGATTCTAGATGTTAAATTACCTTCTGTTTACCCCTTCTGGTTATGTTAGGATCCTAGCTGGATTTGAGGAACTTCTATTTCTGCCAGCAGTTCCCACATTCCATTCTATATTAATCAGGAGGACCAGTCCCCTTGACCTTTGAGAGAGTTGGGAAGGGGTAGATACCTTATAGGAGGAAGGAGGGAAAAGAAATTTTCCTGAACTTCCTTAACTGTACAAGCCTATTTGTGCCCACTCAGAAGAAAGTTCCATTGATTCAATGGGGGTTACTCTTACGAAAAAAGTGCACAGGGTTGCAGCCTAAATTAATTTTAGGGTCCACATTTTCAGCTTAGCTTTCAGGTAAAATGTTTGTACCCATATTAAACACACATACACACTGAAGGAAAGCAATTAACTTGTAAAAGTTAGTTTTGCTTAATTTGCAGACAGAAATATCTGTACAAAAACGTGAGCTCAATATTTACACTTATGGTGCTGATTTATTCCTTAAAATTTGCAGCAAACAAACAGCTTTATCTAAATTACCTGATATAGCAAATTGTAAAATCCAAATATTTAACCATAAGTTTAGCCTAGAAGATGTGAATGGTATCAACTGACCAGAAAATATTATTAATATGTGCAGGCTAATCAGTATTACATACCAGTATTCTAATTATACCTAGATAGCTATCTGTAATGTATCAAATGTATTCAAAATACACTTCTTATGTGACATGTTTCCAATAAGACCAGCCTGAATACAGCAGTTGCTTCATATTCTTAACATTACTTGGAGGCTGTTGATATATGTAACTCACAAGATGATTGATGTACACAGTATGAATTTTAAATCTTTACAGTATGTTCAAGGTGCTCGTTCTTCCTGTCTTCGAGATGATTGTAATAAAAAAATGAAAAATGTTCCTTTACCATAATGGAGAGCAGTGATTGGATGGCATAAGAGGATAATGATTTTTTTTCCACAGGAATGGACAAGACAGAAAATATTCTTAACAGGAGAAATTTGGGAGAGGAGTAATATAAGCTCATAGCAAACACATATCTGGTTTTATATTTTCTATAATGTCCTCATCTATATCAAACTGCTCAAGACTTGTGAAATTTTCTGATGGATATTTTATGAGCAGACTGAGGTATAGGCCATAGATGTCTTTTTGTAGAGAAGTTTTTTGTGTAATATTTGGGTGGAGGTGTGCTGGTGGTACTATACAATTTAGAAGAGGTTATCAAATAAATTGTATCGCTGGGAGCAAATACCTGTTTGTCTTATCTTCATTCTGTGCCATTAGCATGAGTTCATGCAAATCCTAGGTTTGCCGCATTCTTTCACATACAAAAGACCAATAAAGAATAAACAACATTCAGAGGATTTGTGTTGCTGGGAAATTGTGGAGTCCACTACTTCTCCTATCATATTGTACTTTATTTATTTTTCAAGGGGAAAAAAGGGCTTAAAAGCAGAGCAAAGCAACTGTATTTTTTTGTTCCAGCAAGAACCATTTTTATAAAATCATGTAATGTGTATATGTGTGTGTGTGTGTGTGTGTGTGTACGAGTTTGTGATTATGGCCAGTGTGGTGTAGTGGTTTGAGCATTGAACTACAGCTCTGGAGACCAGGGTTCGTTTCCCTTCTCAGCCATGGAAACTCACTGGGTGATTTTTTTACATACTCTCAGGCCCAGAAAACCTCGTGCAAGGTTCACCTTAGGATGGCCATAAGTTGGAAATGACTTGAAGGCGCACAATATGGCCAAGGTACACAAACCTACTTTCTTCATATCTAAGGCCTTCTCTGTGTTTGTGATTTTTTTTTAAAGTAATTGTTGGCATTTTTTTTGGTGCCACAATGTAAACTATTTTGCAGAGTCCCATCTATTTCACAAGTGGTTTTGCATGTGATTTTTTTTTTGGGGGGGGGAGAGGGAATTTATTTATGAATTGTTGTTGTTATGGTTGTTGTGCGTCTTCAATTTCTGGCTTATGGTGACACTAAGGAAAACCTATTGCAGGATTTTCTCTGAGGCTGAGAGAGTGTGACTTGCCCAAGGTCATGCAGTGGGTTTCTATGGCTGAGTGGGGGTTCAAACCCTGATCTCCGGAGTTGCGGTCCAACACTCAGACCACTACACTACACTGTCTGTCTCTATTTGCAAAGGCAAACCTTTGCTCTCAATAAGAAGAAAAGAAAACTATTTATGGGATACAAACCCAAAACTCTCCATTGGGTACAGAAGTCAGTTTGTGAAATTCTTTGGATCTTAGTCTTCTAGATTGGTATTTTATGGTAAAATTTAATTCCTATAAGTCCATTTATTTTTCAGTATACCATTTGCTTTGTAAAAGGGTCCAGAATGTGATTAAAACAACATTCTAGCTATAGACATTACATGACAGTTATGTATTATCAATAGCCGAGTCCTAAGCATGTTAATTCAGAAATGAGTTCCAGTGTGGTTTATGCCAACCACAGGCATTCCCTGCTCGTGGTAAAAAGTCAAAATGGTATCTTTTTATTGTCCATTTCTTTAAAATGTCACACAGAAACAAATTGGAGGCAGAACATGTAGTGCTTCTCAGGAAAATGAGGTCAGAATTGATTGCTCCATATTTACATATTTAGGCCAGCCCTGTTTTCTTGTAGATTGCAAGACAGAGAATTTATGGAAATATTGAAGCGAACTGGGGAAAACTCCACATTTGTTTTCTTTTCACTCTTCCCTTCTTTTTCCCAGTCTTTCTCTTGTCTCCTACTTCCTCCTATTTTTCAATATATCTTCTCCACTTCCTGCTCTCTCCCTCCCAGCTCTCTCTTCTACTCAGCTTCACTCCTTCGCATGACAGCGAGTCCTTTAAGATCACTGGTGGGTGTGGTTGGAAGTTTTCAAAAAGCCTAATTGCTGTGTGTGTATTTCATTCTGTGTTTTTGGGAAATTTCAGAGTGGGCACAGCAAGCAGGGAGAGAACGATCACTCCTTCCATTCACTGACACACCCCTTGAAAAATTTCCAGAATGGTTCTAAGGTCTCACCCTAATGTTGGCAGAATTGTGGGAATGGCATCTATCGGTGTACTGTCCTAAAATTAGATCTTATTAGCATCAAATGTTTAATTTCAGAAATCATCAACCAAATTGTTTTGGATTGTAAATGTTTAATTTTGTTATGAGTGTTTACACAAACACTGCACAAACAAAACACAAACAAAAATCTGTCCCACAAAATGTTTCTCTGTTAATTGCTGCACTACAATTAGAAATAGCCAAAAACTGGAAAATGCTCAAAACTCTAGATTTAATTATTGAATTTATATCCCACCTTTCTCTCAAGGTGGGATCCTGCATTGTACAAAAGAAGTATGTAATATAACACTTATGGAAAATTTTTAGCAGGAATTGAGAACATTTAAAGAACTGGAATCAAAACTATAGTTTCCATCCATCAAACACATTTATAGGAAGAACAAATCTGGAAACCTGCCATCATATCTAAATCTCTGGAGAGGTGTCATTAACACATGGAATGATCATCAAACTACAATGAATTCTTCTTAGTCATTAATACTTCATAACATTTTGTAATCTATATGAAATGTGCTATCTATGTGGCTATGGAGTGAGGGGGAAAGAAGGCATTTCCCCCAAATAAGTATTCTGACCCCCAAATGAAATTTTCCTGCAGTTCTTAAATTTCTAGCATTGCAGATAGTGAGATATTGAAAACTGTTCACACCTAGAACTCTTGTATTTGCTGTGTTAACATTCCCTTCACAACTTTTTCTGCTTCTTTTGTTTGATGCATTATTGTAGTTCCTACCCAAGTAGTAACCAGAGCTGACACTGCTTAGTTTCCAAAATCAGAGGGGATCTGGTACCTTTAAGGTATTTAGGCCCATTTAAAGGAACATGAAAGCAAAACATTCATTGGAGAGGGGCCTGTGTAGGACATATTTCTAGTAGATTGTGCCCATTCAAACTGCTGCCCGCTTCTAGTTTTTGGAATAGGAATGTTTTACTTGAATTTAAAAAAGGTGCTTTATTGTCTTAATAATCTTTTGCAAGCTGCCTTGGATGGGCTTTGACCTGTGTGACAATTCATAGTTTCTTTAAATAAGAAATTAAATCACCTGTGTGTGCTCCATTCCTCTTATTTTGTGAGCTGTGAGTTGGGTTGATATACAGATTAAATTAAAAAGGAAAATAAAGATATTAACCCCAGGAAAAAAACCCTGGTAATGTCTTTTTTACTTGACTCTCATAAGTAGAATGATGATATAACTTCAATTTCTTTATATTTATGATATTATTTTACCATTTTGTCAGTCCTTCCGCTGTGAAAATTGTATTTGTGAAATAGTATTTAAACTAGACCATTGTCAGTGTATTCCTCTGCTGTATATCTGAATATGGGAGCAGTTTGTTAGTATTAATTGCTGTCAAATTGACTTTGCCTTATGGTGATCTGTTAAAGTGAGACCTCTCAGTCAGTCTGTTATCAACAGCCCTGCTCACCTCTTGCAAACTCACGGCTGCTGTTTTCTTCACTGAGCCTAGGTACCTGTAAAACAGTCTTCCTCTTTTCCTATTGCTTTCTTACCATGCCAAACATTATTCTCTTTTCTAGTCAGTCATGTCATGGTGTGTCTAAAGTATGATAGCCTCAGTGCAATATGCAGTTCCTCTGTAAATATCACTACTCTTTAGCCCTTTCCACACAACGTCATCGTCTCTTTTCTGCCACAGGATGGTAGTGGTCAGCAGGTCGCGCTTCTGCATGGCATTGTCGCTGTCCTGCTTCCGTCCTGTCACAGAGCGTCACGCTTGTGCAGTTTTTGCAAAACGGAAAAAATCAGTTTTGCATCTGCGATTGCGCGGCGTTCCTGTCACTTCTGGCCATGCAAAGGCTGCAGAAGCGCATTGGTGACGCTTCCTTATGTAGCGCAGCAATGGAAAAAGCCTGGCTGCCCTGTGGAAGGAAGATGTGGCGCCATTGCATTCCCTTCTGCATGGACTAAGTGGGTGCAGAGGGGAGCATTGCGGATGTGCTCCCTTCTGGACCCAGGACTGCAGTGAGATGACGTGGAAGAGCATTGTCATGCGGAAATGGTCTTTGTCCAAACTTTGTGTTACAAGATTCAGGTTGATGAGGTGTATAAGCAATACAAAGAGTAACTAGAAAGTGGTACATATTACATTTTTCCTACACAGACACAGAAAAATAAATTACACAAATTAACTAGTCCAAGGGCCTTTCCACACTCCACTGTTTTAGTGCTATTATTCCACTTTCAACATCCTGTGGAATTCTGAGGTTTGTAGTTTTCTGAGGCCAAACAGCTCTTGCCTGAGAATTCTGAAGGCCCCTCTCTAAACTGCAAACCCCAGGATTCCATAGGATGTTGAAAGTGGAATAACAGCATTATAACAATATAGTGCGGAAAGGCCCCAAGTCACTTTCATGAAATGTTTAATATTTTGTTTAATATTTTGATTGATGCTCACTAATAATATGATCTTGTTCATGTGTATTTGGAAGTAAGTTCTATCTCAGTGAGTTCAAGCAGGCTTCCTTTAAATTAAGTGGGACACAGAATTGCAGCATAAAACATGTTCATTTTGATACAAATTCTCAGGTTATAGAAATGTTAGGACCTAGCAGCTGTTTGCTATATGTATCCTTTATTATGGAAAGTAGGCTCAACAGGACACTGGAAACAAGGGAGAGTGGGACTGTGTTCTTATCTTGTCCCAGATGTCACATGGCTTCCCACCCAATTCTGCTACTCTTGCCAGGGATGAAAATAATTTTTGCCATTATTCATTTCCTGGTTGAAAAATGGGTTTCATCAACAGCAGGGAAACCCTGTCAAAAAGAACAGTAGAGCAGCAAGACTTCTGCACAGTTTTCTCCCAGTTTTGAATGTCCTGAAGTGTTGCAGAGGAACAGAGAAAAACGTGAGTTTTTTTTAATGTAAAACACATTTTCTATGCAGAAAATGGGCTTCCTGGGCAGAAAACAGTTTTCTGTGAAGAAAGCACTCTTCTGTACAGAAAACACACTTTTTGTTGTGCAAAAATGTGCTTTTTTCAGCACCATAATTCATCTGTAACACTTCAGAATGTTCAAATAGTGGGAGAATATGACACAGAAATATTACATTTCTCCTGTAGTGGGGAGAAATCAACAGTAATTACTCATCTTTGCATGCAAGGGTGAAGTGGTTGAGAATTTACATCCCTAATACATGCACTGAGTAGCATTACTTCTGAAGAATCAAGATGTTTGCAGTTCCACAGAAACCTATGCACCTAGGCTTCCCTGTTGTAGATATCAAAGCTTAAGGTCATAGATGTTGGCTGTAGAATCGGGGAACCCTTTGCACACTGGGGAGGGGCTGGTGTCTTGATCCTGTTGTTCCTTTTACTTATAGAGACCTCTTTCCATGAAGAGATCATGAAGGGAAATTGGTTGTTGCAAGTTATTCCTTTAATTTCCTGTAAATCTCTCTCCTTCTGTTTTGAAGGTGTATATGAGCTCTTCCTATTAGCATCAAGCAATTCCCACAACCAACAGTTGTGTAGCTATACTATCCAGAAGCTTGTCTGCTATTGATGGATGCCACTTATAAGTGATAAATCTGCTCTGACAGTTAATCTCTGATAGCTGCTTTCATACAAATAAACTATCATAGAGGTCTAGTGGCAATTTTCATGTGTTAAAAATGGTTCTGTGATCTGACTCTGAGATCAGCAATGCATGTTTCATAATCAATAGCACTCTTCAATTGACTTCCATAGGAAAGATCTGAGTGTTTTATACCTCTGTTGTGATCAATGGGAGTTTTTGCCTGGAGTTACCTATGGTAAATACAGACCATGGAATAAACATCTTGTCTCAGATCCACTAAGGGCTTCAAAATTTATTCTCAGAAGGTTTTAAGGGGGTGATGGTGTCCATGTAATTTTGATACAATAAGGTAAATATCTCCAGCATCTTTTAAAGGATTGGATCCAAACTTCATCATACTTAGAGTGAACTGGTTGAAGTCAATAAGGTCCTGTGTAATGCCCATACAGCAGAAAGCTCTGCCAGTATATTTACATGGGACTGTAGAATGTTGGATGCTTGGGTTTAACTCTTAAGATCTTTCACCATTGGCCGTGATGCATGGGAGATTCTGGGAATTGTAGTTCAAAACTATCATCTTCAAACCTTGCTATTAAAACAACTGTAGACTGTACTGTAGACTGTAGAATTTTTGTCATTTGGTCCTTCCAATGTTTTGTATTTCAAACTCCAGAAGCCCCAGATAGAAAGACCAGTGGGAACTGAAGTCTGAAATACCAAAGGTTGAGAATGACTGATCTAGGGGACATTATTTAGACATGGAATCCTATAAGGAGACTCAGCATCTGAGCAGCAGCTTCTGGAAACTAACTCATTCCTGCTTGGCTCTATAAAGGCTCAGCCCTGTACAATACAGGTGTATCTCAGTTAACAAAGTAGATGTATTCCTGGGCAATATGTCCTTAACACAAATTTTGGGGCTAGAGAGAGAAATAATGTGGAAATAATGTGTTCCTACACTGCAAAAAAGAAGACCATGTCAACATGTTTCAGCAAACTTTTTATCTGAAATGAAACTGCCAGGTCAGGTAAGTCCTACATAAGTAAACAAAACCAAATGTTTTGAAAGCTTCTTCCAAAAGCCAGGGATGATACTTTTTGTTTCAGCAGCCTCCACTTTCCTCCGTATTTCTGTTTTGGAGGCCAGACTTATAGATCTATGTTTTTCAACATGCTATTCTCTTTTTCCTGTTCACACACGCTGAATAAGAGATTCTGGAAACAGCTGCTGTTTACTTTGCCTATTGTAGGCAGGAACACACAACTATGGTCGTATTGGCAAAAGCAAAAACATTTTGAACCTTCTAGAGACTGCTTGAAGGTTTCTTCCAAAATGTAACCTGGGATGACTTTTTATTTCCACAGCTTCCACTTTTCTTATGATTTCCATTTTGGTGGCCAGACTATTACTTTTTAAAAACATGGAGCTGGTGAGGCAGACTTAGCTGCTACTCCCCTTTCTCTCTGTTTTGCTGTTCATGCGTGCTCAGGTATTCCTGGGGCAGCCTCTATTTACCTTGCTTGCTGTAGGCAAGCACACGCACCTACAGTAGGATTGCCATGAACAGAATCCCATGCTCCCCCAATTCAAGCTTTATTGTATTATTTATTTCAGACATGCTGCTGCAACCCAGTATTGGGAGTTTGTGTTTCTCTAGCCTTTCTTCACCCTTCCATCATGCTAAAAATCTTCTAGCTTGACAGAGGAGAAGAGGAAAAAAGGGAGGAGGATGGACAGATATAGAAACACTTTGTAAAAAGGAGCTTTACCATCATAGGCTTTGTTAACTGAAATATGCCTCAGTATGAACAATTTGTTTCCTAATGTAAGTGGCAGAGTAAGCACCTGTTTATAATTTTTTCTTATTGTAGCTGTTGACTTAGAATCATAGAATCATACAGCTGGAAGAGAATGGGAGGGTCACTGAGTCCAACCCCCTGCCACACAGGAATACAGAATCAAAGCACTCATGACAGATGGCCATCCAGACTCCACTGCACTCCAAGGCAGTGTATTCCACCGTCAAGCTGCTCTTACCCTCAGGAAGATCTTCCGCATGTTTTGATGGACTCTGTTTTCCTGAAGTTTGAAGCCATTGCTCTGTTCATGGTCTCTGGAGCAGCAGAAAACAAGCTTGCTCCATCTTCCATATAACATCCATACAAATAGTTAAACATAAGTCACTTTGTAACCTCTTCTCAAGGCTAAACATATCTAGATCCCTAAGTCACTTCTCATAGGGCATGCTTCCCAGGCTTTCTACCATTTAGGCCTCCCTTCTCTGGACACATTACAGCTTGTCAATATCCTTCCTGAACTGTGCTACTCAGAACTGGACACAGTATTCCAGGTGAGGTCTGAACAAAGCAGAATAGAGTGTTACTATCACTTCCCTTTCTCTAGACACTATACTCCTACTGATGAAGCCCTGAATCGCATTGGCTTTTTTTCACTGCTGCATCACACTGGTGACTCATGTTCAGCTTGTGGTCTATTAAGACTCCTAGATGCTTTTCACAAGTACTGTGGTCAACCCAAATGTCACCCATCTTATATCTGTGCATTTCAGTTTTTTCCGCTCAAGTGTAGTACCTTACATCTCTCCCTGTTGAAATTCATATTGTTAGCTTTGGCCCAGCTCTCTAATCTGTTAAGGACTTGGGCTCCAGTTTGATTCCCAGGCCTGTTTTGTTTGTTTCTGTCCTTTTCCCTGCTACCAGCTGCTACTTAGGAAATGTGAAATAGCTTGTCCTTGATTATGCTAGTTGCTACTGGGTCCACATGGCTCTTTTGACCCTTGGATCCTGATCTAAACCCTGGGCTAACACTGCTGGAAGAATATTGCTGCTGGAAGAAGAGGTTGCTTGTCAGAGCTGGCCTGTCGTTAGGTAGAGTGAGAACCTGCTTCAGGTAGTAGAAGCTAAGGAGTTGGAAGCAGCATCAAGAGCCTAAAGAAGAGAACTGTGTGTGCCATGTGGATTGCTTTAAATTTACCTATTGCCTTCTGGTGCAGCAGAGGTTGCTGTCCCATTCACAGTGGTGAGAATCAACGGTCTGGTTTGCTTTTGTACACGGAGTGGGGAAGAGGCACCATTTTGTTCTTCATTTAAGGCAGTAAAATGTCTTGGACCCTCTTTGTGCCACAAGCTTACTTCAGATGTATTCTATCTGCTATTGAGCAGAACATAAGAAACTTGTTTCTTTGTCAAAGCAAACTTACATTTCCTATGTTCTGTAGGCAAGAAAGGATTTTCCAAATTCTACATCTATTTGCTGGCTATTCAGGTCAGAGATCCCCTTGATTTCTTCCATGAAGAGATGTGACTTTGAAAGGGCTATAAATCTTCATGGATGCTTTTATGATGGCCAGTGATGTTCTCAACCGGGCAAAAGATACCATGTCTCACAGTGTATCTGATCACATAACAGCTGAAATATGCTTTTTCGGTTTGGAAATGCAGAGCTATCAGAGGAATATATGTATAATTAATGTTCTGCTTTGTTATTTCCAAGTAGGTATTGTGCAGAACCTGGAGAAAATTACTTGTTTAGGTTACAGTTCTGTGAATCTCCAAGCCAGCATTGCTGCCACTTAGTCAGTGATATGTCATAAAGAAAAAACTAAGTTTCAAAGCAATACTTAAACAACAAAGATGTTTCTAGATGGAAGGCTTCTCATGCTTTCAGTTAGAAGGCATAATGCAGCCCTTTTAATCTTTTTCTCTTTTCCAAAGTGTAAGAGAAAGGCCAGAGGAAGTGGTGGAAAAACAAAGGGCTATGGTTAGGAGTGAGGGGCATCTGAACTCCCTTCCCCAATTTTAGTGAATGAGGCAGGATGGTGGTGTGATGAAAATCTCAGCTAGAACTGCTCCAAGTGTCCTAAATCAGAGAGAAAAAAGAAAAGTAACAAATGAAGATTTGTGCGATTTTTTTAAAATAATGCATTTTTACCCATGGTGAAGGGGCTTTGGGAACTCATTGGAAGGAGACAACATTCTATAGAGTTGTGGATCCAGCTTGGACAACCATACACTGAAGTTCAGGGAATGAATACACAATTTATTGTCTTCCTTCCTTTCTTCCTTGCCAACAAATGCAAACAGATTCCAGTTTCTCCTGCTAGAATCCAGCTTGTCTTGCCAATCTAGTATAAATCCGGAGAAGAACTACTCTGTGACTAATCCACGATGTTGTAAAATCTTGATTGGAATCTAGGAATAGATCTGTCACTAACATTATACTGTACTTAGAAGGAAGTAGCAAGGTTGTTTTATTTTCTCAAAAGAACGAGAAGTATTTGGAAATTCAGCTATATTTTAGTATGAGTGTGTAACTCTGTTGCTTAGTCTTTTAAGATTAGAGAAAGGAGGGGGAAGGGACATTGTGGAGCTCCAGGCACTTAGTGGGGCCTTCCTTGTTTTATGGCCTCCAGTTTGATTTTTTACAGATGTCTCTTTCAGAAGAGATGTTTTACAAGAGATGTTTTTCCCTTTAGTGGGGACAAAAAAAGTCAGAGTAATGTTAGGAAATAAAAATGGGCACCAATCATTTTGCTTATTTGACTTGGTATATTGCTGGAGTTCACCCTCTTCTATTTTCTTGGGCTGTTTGCCCACAGATATGTACAGATGGTTGTTCCACACCTGGAACTATGAAGAAAGATATTGACAAAGGCTTACAACACTCCACAATTGCCACAAGCAAGTGGCCTTATCATCTGTATTGACTAAGATGGGTGACTTCTAGTGCTACCAGTCAAAAGGTATTGTGGAATCCTTTGGTAACACAAAAGTAATACAGCTACAAATAAACAATATGTAAAAAACCATTTAAACCAGAACTATAAGTGTTCATACCCAACATTCATGCATCCCTTTGCCTTATATTTTAGACTGTAAGCCTGAGGGCAGGAATTATCTCTTTTTCTTCTCTTTCTCCTTCCAGGTGAGCCAGTGTGGTGTCATGGTTTGAGTGGTGAACTAGGAGTATGGAGACCAGGGTCTGAATTCCCACTCAGTCATGGAAAGAAGGCAATGACAAACCCCCTCTGAAGTAGTTTTGTTAAGAAAAGCCTATGAGAGGGTCAGAATAAGCTGTAGTCAGCTTGAAGACACATAACAAGAATAAACATTCTGAGAGTCTTTCTATCTAAAGGCAAGTGTGTGTGCATGCATGTATATGAACACACACGCGAAAGTTCCAGAGGGGAACTGAAGGCGTTGCCCCTCCAAATTAGAATTCTGCCCTCAGTGAATTTTTCCTTCAGTGACGACATTTCTAGCACTGTAGAGAATAAGACATTGAAAATCATTCACATATGGAACTCTTCTGTTTGCTGTATTCACGTTCCCTTGGTAATTTGGCCTTTCCCTTTTCTTTGGATGACTTAACTGTAGTTTCAAATTCTCCACTGAAGTTTCAATTACTGTAATGCTAGAAACTTGGGGACTGAAGAAAAAATTCATGGGGGGGGGGCAGAATTTGTATTTGGGGAAGACAATGCCCTCATTTTGTCCTTCCTGTAGGACAGGAAGCACATATGTGTTTGTATTCTGAAGGAACCCTCATGCGATTTCAGTACCCCACTGTAGATTCTGAATGCAGGAAATAACGCACTAAGGGCTAAACCCTACTGCTAGTTGCAAATAAGGAGACCCATTGATTCAAGAGGCCTATTCAAGTTGGGACTAACCAACAGAATCTTGGCCTAAATGTGTAAGCCTTAATTCCTACATGCTGAAATGTCTGTTGCTTGATTCTTCTTGTCACTCATTAAAATGTTCTGGTTTCTCATTTTCTGACTTTTGTACCATATCAGCATCTTTCTCTCTTTCTCTGGGAACAGCTAACTAACATCTTATTCTGTGCAGAACACCAAAGGAACAAACATGAAAAGCTTTTGTAGACATAGATTCTAAGGAAAATTAAAATAATGGGAGAAAAGTGTTTTTGTACCACAATATTGTATCTTGCAGAGAAACCTGTCTGTGCACAGTCTTAGAAATGAGAGAACAAGTAACAATGCAGCTACTTCTGTTGGCCTATGGGCAACACCATGAAGTATGACAGACCCTGTGGGTAACATTATATATTGCTTTCTCTGTCAACTTGAAGAAAGATGGCTTTGTCAGAAGCAATAGGACAAAGGTCTTAGAAGAAGTAAAACATATTTTAAGGACACATCAGTCCTCTCTACTCTGCTGCTTGCCTCTTCATAAGATCAGAAAAACATATGAGTCTTCTTTTATACAATGACCAGATCTGGTATCTAGGGGGTCCAAGATCAAATTAAATGCCCAAAGCCATGAGCCAAGTAAGAAGGTGTATTAAATTCAGGTTGAGAATGTAATCCCTCTTGAATGAGTGGCATGTTATAGTTAAGGAAACAGGTTTGATTATCTTTTATATTGGGATATTTCTCTAACTGTGAGATGGTGGAGCAAAGAGTGGACCACTGTCAGCATCAAATATTGTTTATGAGCCTCCAGTGTGAGCTGATTTGCCATTATTGAATGAAAGACTATATAGACAGCTGATTTGATGATAACAGTTTAAACTCTTCCAGTTTCAACCTTGTGTAGAGTGGGACCAATTCTGTTTACCCAGATCCCATACATTGCATGATATGTATAGTCTGGGAGCTGCTTCTTCCACCAGTTCCCAGGATTCTTTTTTTTTTTAAACAATCAACAGTGTACCTCACTGTATCCTGAGCATCATACCTAAGCCAAATCTCACTGTGCTTGCAGCCAGATTCAGAAGTGAAGTATCTAGTCAAATACTGATGTGGAGTTGCAGCTTTCCTCCAGACTTCCTTGAGAATTATCTCAGTAAGAGTATTGTATCTTTTCCTACCCACTGAAGCTGCTAGTCACAGAATGAATCCTTCCCACTATGTCCTTTCCAGTTCTACATATTTCAGTACCATGCTGAATGGGAAACTTACCCAGTTATGGGTTCAAGCCTGGAGGCGTCTGAATCGAAGAGATCCAGTTTGTTTAAGAATGCTATGCTGATCCAGATGTAAGTATTTACTTGGAGTAATTCGGCGCCAAATCAAACATATGCCTTATCACGTGTAGCAGTTTTGGAAGGTCTACTTAGCAACAGACTACAATAACATATAGCAAATCATAGGAGGACATCGGCTAATGTAATCTCCAGTCATGAAACAACAGTCATTAAGCTTTAATGAAGAATTATGAAGCCAACACCATGTCACAACTATGCTTGTTGAACCTCTGGCTTACATTTGTGATTGTTATTGTTATTAGTAGAAAGCACCAATTAGTTGGTGATAGTGTCAGAAAGCCCTTGTAATGCTTAACCTATTTTTCCTTGAGACTCCTAGGAGCTTAATAAATTTGCAGCTTCTAATTTTTTTTCTTGGTTCAGAATACTTTTCTTTTAGCATGGCTCCACATTAGTTTGGCCTTTTGGTCAACCTTTGACATTTGATAAATTTGAGACAGCGTGTGATAATGGACATAATATCCATTTGTGAGGCTTGAAACTAAAAATGTGGTTTTGGAAGAGAGTGTATTTTTTCTAGTTAATTCTTCAGAACTTCATGAACTTGTACATGTGTATGTGTATATGTAGGGAGTGGCAGAAAGATTGTATTTTGAAATAAATACCAGATTTACCACAAACATGTGGTCTGGTATCCAGCTGATACAGCTACTTAGGGTAAATGCCATTTTCACTTACCTGTAGATTTCTTACTGTACAACAATCTACATATTCCTTTCACTTTCAATCAAAGGATTGTGAAAAGGGAAATCAAATTGGAGGTTTGTTTAACATTGTTTCAGGAAAAAAGAAAACAAAAGAATAGTTAGGGGCATTTGGATGAAGAGTCTGAATAGGCAACAAGAATCACAGATTGAAGGAGAAAAATCAGAATTGACTGGGGAGAAGTAAAAGAGATGAAGGTATAACTGATAGAGTGAGATGGAGACAACAGAAGGCATACAAATCAAGGAGACTGCTGGTTTATATTTTATGAAGTTAGGAGGGCTTTATAAGGCCCCAGGTCCTGGTTTATCCCTGCTCGGGTTGCTTACTTTTGATTAACAAAACGGTCTCTTACACAGGACCAATGTTTGGATTTGAACAGGCAGAGCTAACATAGACTCTCAAGGACCAGATACTCTCTGCAATCTATGGCCATTTCCACACTACGCTGTTCTATTGCTATTATTCCACCTTCAACATCCTGTGGAATCCTGGAGTTTGCAGTTTAGGGAGGGGCATTTAGAATTCCCAGCCAGAGAGCTCTTGGGCCTCAGTAAACTACAAATCAAAATTCCACAGGATGTCAAAAGTGGAATAATAGCACTAGAACAGTGTAGTGCGGAAATGGCCTATCTAACAGGATGGAGAAAGGAGGAAGCCTGATGGAACCTGGGAAGAGTCAGGGCAGAATATAGCTTATATTCTGGGAGAAAGGTGGCATAGAAATATAACAAACTAGTGTATGTACCCGGCGTTGGCCGGGATTTTATTTTCTTGTAGGTAATATTTGCTAGAAAGATTGGAAATCCTGTGTCTCTAATTCCCCAAACTGTCTTGTCGAGTACTTGTAAATTTTCCCCATATTCTCCAGTTCAGTCTATATTCAGAGTTATTAACATACAGATGTTGGAATATACTGCCCTCCTCCTTGCTGCCAGTCCTCATCTCCATAGCAACTAGCCTATTCAAGAGCTCTCTGGCTGAGAATTCTAAAGGCCTCTCCCTAAACTGCAAACCCCAGGATTCCACAGAATCTTCGCAGGCAGCCAATCATATCAGGTCTTCACCTCACACAGACAATCATATGAGGTCTTTGCCTGACACAGACAAACAAACTTTGACTTTTATATATTAAATAAATAAATAGATAGATAGATAGATAGCTTAATAACAGTAGTCCAGTCTTAGACTGACATCTTGGGCCTCACAATGGAGGGGCCCTGGATAACCACACAAGAATGTTAGTCTTGACATTCTCATGTGAATGTTGACATTCAGCAGTTAATTCTTTGATGAAATGCATTTCAAATGTCTGACGAGAATCAAAAGATCACTATGGCCTTGGAGTGGACACACCTGGATTTGCAACATTTCCTTTTGGAACCCTCACCCAAAACTAATTGCCATTCCTTTTTAGGATCTGACGGCCATATGAAGTAGAATATATAGGGCTGCTCCTTCTATGAGGTAGTTGCCTTAGGTGACTTGGATAGTGCAATAATGTGTTATAATTTTTATTTATTTATTTAAGACATTTCTGTACTATTTTGATTCCCAAACCCTCAAATTCATTTAAAGTCTTGCAGTATGCATGAGATGCATTAAAATCAAGTAAAAAAACACTGATAAAATAATATATTTAATTAAAACACTACATCCTCTAGGTATAACTGATTAGGTTGGTGATGAGAAAAATACTGGGACTACCAAAAGGGAGAAAACATCTTGCATTGGGAGCCTGCCTCATCTCAATGGAGGCGGGGTAATGCCATACATGGAAGGCACAGCAAAGGATATATAATATATATAGCAAAACAAATATATTATGATGTTATGCCTTTTTTATTTTGTTAGTGTTAAGCAAGAATTTCCACTTGCCACTTCACACACTGAAATGTTATGGGATGAATCTGAGGAGACTGTAGAATTTGTTAGAGTTTGCAGTCTTTGCATACCTATACACACTAACTACCAGTTTACGAACTTTTGGTTTGCTTGCTTTTCGACACTGCTTCCTTTCTGCATCACTCTAACCTGCAGTCTATTCTCTATTTAGATCTGATAGGCTTCCAATGCAAGGTATTTCTCCCTCTTTGGTTGTCTTTCTCTCTCCTTCATTGGAATATGCATTTGATTATGCACAAATTTTTGTAAGTAAGGCTAATTTTATATATTCTACTAGGCTGTTTGTGTGTAGGACTAGTTGTTATTCAGCTTCTGCTTTGCCAGTTTGATTACACTACTCAAGTGTTCCACTACTATCTCTCACATTTCCCATTACAATTCATTGTGTGTTGGGCTACTGTTGGACTTTTGTAACCTTCTAATTCTATCTAGGGACTACAAGATCTCACCTCTGTGGTTTGGAGTAACATATTGAGTATTGAGTATTGATACTCATAGCAAAACAGTCTGTTGGATGCCTGTATGAAACTGTTGGTTCTACATGTTACTGCCCTGGCTAGTCCGAGTTTTGGGGATATTAAAAGATATCCTTTTAATATCATAATTCGGCTTCACTTACCTATTCCTTTCCACATGCTTGCAAGGCCACCGGACAAGCACGCCACCAAGCTTGGCCGTTAATCACTGTAATATTCCTGGACAATACAGGCAGGCCAGAAAATAGCTGACTGGCTGCTTTAGGAGACCTCCAGGCAAGTACTCTAATTAGGTATGCATGCAACCTACAAAAGAGCCTCTGCCCCGCGATGGCAGCTTGATGGGTAAACTATGCAATACCCAAGTACTCTGCGGTTGCATACTGGCTACTCTATTGAGAACCGCTACGATAACTCAATCATTCAGATTCTGACCTTTCGGGGGTTTGTCTCCAACTCCAAATCTATTGTTTTCCCCCAAGTACGGCATAGCCCGCAGTCACATTCTCCTTATAAAAACCCTTGATTCCCAGACCTTCCTCGGATCGCTCCCGAGTTTCATCCCGCCTTGCTGCCGCTTTGCTTGGCGAGCCTCCCCTCAGCTCCACGTGCTGAGCTACATCGCACCCCAGCCTCGCTCTCTATTTTTCCGGGCTTCAGGACAGGTGAAGTATCACCCAAACCAGCAACCCCTCTAAAAATCCCTCTATACCACTCCAACCTTTATTTTCTTTAGTTATCTTGTGTGTGTCACATACACTGTTTTGCTTGTGTTTGTAATAAAACATCATTTATTGCTTCAACTTCTGTGTGCTCCTTGACTCGACCTGACCCTGTAGACATAGGGTTCAAGATCTGGCTACGTTACCCTGCCTCTCGTAAGGCTAAGCAGTGCTCTGAGCTAATTTCCCCCACCTTTAGTTGAGCATATTTTGGTGTCGCTCCCGGGACCCCCAGTACACAGGGTAACAGCGTGATGGAGCAACGCGGGAAGCCCCGGTACCCCTAATTTGGGAAGGAGTCGCGAACCTCCTCAAATCAGGCTGGTACTGACTTAGGTGACAGACGGTCGAGTCGTTAGAGCGCAGTCAGGCAGGAACACGTGTGTGTGAGAATTCTGTGCGTTTGAGCTCTAGAGCTATTCTATCTGGGTGGAAATCTGTTCCCCTTTCTTGCTTGTTTTGTGTATGTCAGCCGCCCCGGCGTGGTCGCTAGCACCAGGCAGTGAACCATCGTCCGATAGCAAGGGGTGTGCACAAGCTGTCCTGGGAATCACATCCCTAACTTGGGGTCTATCGTGGGCTGGGATCCGAAATGTTAGAGTGTTAACATGCTAGTAACAGTCTACACTCATCCAACACCATAGTGGCAAGGCAAAATAGCACTTAGAGAAGAAATCCCCCCCCCTTGGAGTAGTATAAAGGTGCGTCCTGTCCTTGGTAGTTGTGAAAAGTGCGGGTGTGTCCCGCTGTGTAGTTTTGGGTGCGTCCCGATTGGCTAGCCGACTAGGTGCGGGTGGTGAGTCCCGACCTAGCCTAGGGTTTAGAGGTTTGGCCCGTGGTAGAGGAAGGTATCCCTCACCCAGAAAGCCAGTTAGGGATGGTTTGGTTTTGGTTCCTTGCCCTTTTTCCCCGCTGCTTGGCCAGGCGGCGTAGTAAGTTCTGTAGCGTTCGTTCCCCCCCTTCAGGCAGGTGGGGTACTCCTGAGGGTTCCCTGGGTCTAGGTGACCTCCCTGTCCCTGAACCGTTTCCTCATCCTTTGGTCCCCAACACTGTCGAGGTGGAAAACTGGGCTTGGGTGTACCAAAGTGACTTTGTTTGGGCAGGCTGGAGATAGGTTCCTATCCCTCTTTCCTAGAGTAGTTCCGTTGAGTTCGTTTCCCTTCAGTCCCCCAGGGGTCTAGGTGATCCTTCCCGTCACTCCAGTTCCTGGTCCCGTTTGTGGTTTGTAGTTTGTAGCTTGTAGGTAGGGTTAGAGATAGTAGTGGTTTGTGTGTAAAATGGCTGAGGTTGGTAAGGTCACCATCAAGGACCTCATGTTGGAGGAAGAGGTCAGAGGTAAACTAGAGAGATGGGTGTTGAGTAAGGGGAAATGCCCCTGGAAGGACTCCATCTTCCAGACGGCTGATCCCTTTACCACGCTCCGTGAAGCTTACATCCTGGCACGGAAATGATGGAACCCATTCGGGCTGTCTAAGGACGCTTTGGCCGCTTGGGGACTTTGGCTCATGGCCAGAGACGCTAGTAGTGCCCTGGTAGAGACCAGAGAGAAATTGGTGAGCATAGAGAAGGGGAATGCCCGGCTTCAGGCCGAGGTTGAGACGCTGCGCGCGGATAAGATAACTTTTGCGTCCGTAGCGCAGGCATCGGCACGAAAGCTTAGCAACATCCAGGTAGTGACGCAAACTTGGGAGGAGAAAGTCCATGCCTTAGAAGCTGAGCTGGATCATGCCCGGTCTGTGGCCAAGTTCATGGTGGGGCAAGTAAGAGAACAGCAGGAGGCTGTTAGCCACGTAGCTTGCCAGAAACAGATTGCTGCGCTGGAGAGCCAGCTCCAAAAGCGCAAAGCCTTAATTTCAGCTGTGTGCCCGGAGCTGCTCCCAACGTTTGCAGAGGACTTTTCTGGGGAGACACTGCCAGAAGATGCTCAGGCAACCGTTCCCCACAATCTCGACTGGAGTGACCCTAAGGTCCCAGTCAACCCTGTAGAGACACGGTCCATGACGAGATGGACCACCCCCCCTTGGAGAAGGCAGTTCAGATAGGCAAGAGACGCAGGAGACGTAGGTCACCGAGACTAGGGTCCCCTGGCGTGCTACTGAGGCCAAAGCAATAGCGGACTAGCTAGGTCCATTGAACAGAATCACCAGGATCATGTGGCTGAACGCAGTGACCCATTCTCACCTGACAGCCAATGGTCAGGACCTGACCCAGCTGGCTCGGCTTTGTATGTCCCCCTCTGAGCTTCCTACTCTTGAATCAGCCGTGGCAGCTAGAGGCTTGGTTAGGCTCGAGGCCCACGACTGGATGAGAGAGGTAGTGAGGATTTTGTGGCCTGGACAGAGTGCAGGTGTGCTCTACGTCATGGAGCAGCAGGGTCCTCTTGAGAACCCTGAGGCTTACGTGGCACAGAAGCAGCTCCTCGCCATTCTGGCTGAGAAGGTCCCCTTGACACCCCGTGGATATGACTTTAACGGCCTCGAGTTTAAGACGCTCTTGTACGGAGGTCTTAATCACGAGACCAAGATGGCTCTCAGTCTGGTGGATCCAGCCACCACCAACTGGGAGGAATTTGGGAATAACTTCCGACGGGTCGCTGACCTGCTCTGCGAGGCAGGATCCCTAAGACCTCCCCCCAAGATGCATAGGAAGGACACCGGGATTTGGGAACCTATAGCCGAGGTTACCTACTCGAACTATGGGCCCCATTCCCAGCATAGGAAAACGGCTCTGAATTCCATTCCACGAGGGAATTGGAACTCGCGACTGCCACCCAGACAGGACAACATGCAGTGGCAGGGACGGGATTTCCGCAGCCAGCCCGGTAAGGCAGGAAGTCCCCCACAGCAGCCAACTGCCCCCAAACAGCCCTCTGATTCGGGCTCTCCCCAGGAAACGTCTGGCGGGTATGATCCCATGGCCCAGACGTACTCCTCGGACAGAGTAAGTGTCTGGGGCATGCTCAGAAGGTTCAGGCTGGACATGAGCCAGTTCGACAAGCGGCCAACATCGGAGGTTTTGGAAGCTCTAGATAAGCAGCTTCAGGCAGGAAGTAAACAGCCGGTCCAGGCTGTGACTGACTTACTACCTCCGGCTGGGTACTACCCTAACCTGGAACTGCAAGCATAGGGGTGCCCTCGGTCCAGGAAGCTTCCCCGCAATGTGGTGGCTAGGTTGAAGCCAGACTGGTGGGGAAGGTTCTGGGTGAAGGCAGGCATAGGGACCGAGAGGGATAAGACTCCTGCCACCCTTCTTGTAGATTCTGGTGCAGCAGTAAACGTGCTACACCCCAAACTTGTGAGGTACGGTGAACCCACATCCGAGCATGTCCAGCTTTCTGGATATGGCAGGGGGGGGGTCACCAAGCTAGGGCATGGACAGGTATCCCAATGTCTATAGAGACGTTTCGTTTTCAGTTATGGGCGTGCGAGAACTGGGGAGAAGACGACGGCCTTTTGGGCATCGGTTTTCTTTGGGGAAATAGGCTCACAGTTCATTACGCAAAGGGGTTCCTATGGCAGCTAGATCAGGGACCAGTAGAGATTTCGGCCGTCCACCTTTGTGCCGCCATTAAAGCTCCTGCCCCTGTGCATTGTGTGACCAGTGACCCATGAGTGAAAGCTTTCCCAGAGGTGTGGATAAAGGATAAAATAGAATGTGGGACCGTAAAGGGTACCGGTATCTTGATAGAAGACCAGGACCCCCCACCTCAGAAACAGTACAAATACTCGGCTGAAGCAGAGGAAGGCATTGGGAAAACAATTGAGGGACTTGTCAAGTGGGACGTAGTCACCCCGATGCAGTCCATATGCAGTGCTCCCTTATGGCCTGTGCTAAAATCAGACTGCAAGACATGGCGAATGATGGTAGATTTTAGAGCATTGAACTCCATCACCCCACCCGTTGCGCCGGTTGTGGCTAAGTATAATGAAATCCTGTCCGCCATTGCGGCAGGAGCCAAATTTGACAGTGTCTTGGACTTGGCTAATGCGTTTCATTCCATTCCATTGCAAGAGGCGTGTTGGTATAAATTTGCCTTCACGTTCTGGGGGCAACAGTATGTGTTTAAACGCACACCCCAGGGCTTCCATTCCAGCTCAAGCATTTGCCATGCCCACGTGGTAAAGATGTGGAACAAGCTGCAGCCAGCTTCAAGGTCTCACGTCTTGTCTTACGTGGACGACATTCTTATACATTCCAATTCGGAGGAAAAGACCAGGGAGATCACTCACAAGGTGTTAGGAATCCTCCGCGACACCGGCTTTAAGGCCAACCACGAAAAAGCCCAATTGGTGTCCACTAAAGTGAAATATCTAGGGCTTTGTTTAGGCACCAAAGGTCGCACTCCCGATGCACAACGGGTAGAAGTGATCTCGAAGTTACCAGCCCCCACAGACGTGCACTCCTTGCGTTCCCTTCTGGGGACATTCAACTTTTCCAAGGACTTTATAGAGTCTTTCGCAGCCAAGGCGAAGCCTCTATATGCCCTATTAAAGAAGAATGCCCAGAGGGAATGGGGACCAGCACAACAGCAGACATTTGCCCAACTTAAGGAGGACTTGATGAAAGCACCTGCCCTTGCGCACCCGAATATGGCTAAGCCGTTCCTCATACAACTAGCCACCTCGGATAGGAGTATGGGAGCAGTTCTGTCACAACAACAAAATGGCACTCAGTGTGTGATAGCCTACACCTCCAGGAATTTGGACTCACACGAGGCTAAATTTACTCCATGCAAGAAAACATGCCTCGCATTGATCGGGGCTATAACACACTGGGAGTTTATGATTGGAGGTGCCCATGTGGTTGTCCAGACCCCCCACACGCCACCTAAGTACATCCTGTCAGGAAAAGTTCAGAATGGCCAGGTGTCCAACGCCAGGATTGCCAAACGGACTGTTTCCCTGGTGTCACGTGCGGTGGATTTTCAGAAGCAACCACAGGAACCACCAGCTCCCTATGGTCTAGTTGTGACCGAAGCCAAGCGTGAGTGCCCTTTACCACCTTTGAATACTAGTCAATGGCCAGTGGAATGGGGAGCCTCCCTTAAGGAAGCTCAGTTACAGGGCTTTTTTTGTTGGTTCTGTGATGGGTCTTCCATGCACGTGGACGGTAGCCCACAGACAGGCTATGGAGCGATCCGAGTCGCAGACTCCTTCACCCTACAGGGAAAAGCCCAGCCACACTCCAGCCAGGCGGCAGAAGTAGAAGCTCTAAGGGCTATCCTGGAGCATGAACCGCTTGACTGCCCCCGGCCATCTATACAGATTCTGATTGGACTGCCAAAGCAGCCAGTGTTTGGTTACCAATCTGGCTCCAAAACGACCTCAAAACATCCGATGGGAAGCCCATTGCCCATCTCGATAAATGGGTCAGGATCGCTGCCCAGATTGAGGAATGAACTGCCCCTTCATGGGTTGCTCATGACACCAGAAACAGAACACGGCTACATGTATTTCGAACATCAAGGCAGACGCCATAGCTCAGGATTCCGCTTTACAGGACGATGGGGCCCCCATCGTCGCTATAAATGTCAACCCTAAGGAACCCATGATACCTCCCATGTTCGACCTGGGAGTGTTGCAAAAGGGAGATTCCGAGATCTTGGAATTGGCCAAGAAGGGCTCGGACGAGTCCGGTCAATTCAAGATCTCCCAACTAGAAGGAGTGTATTGGGCTATTGATGCCAGTGGCCAACGCCACTGGATCGTGCCGCAAGACCTCCGCAGTGACATCATCCAGTTTGTGCACGAGCAGGGACATCGAGGGCGAAGTGTGACTCTGGACAGGGTAAGGGAAACCGGGTGGTGGCCGCAGATCAAGCAGGATGTAGACCAGTGGGTCGACAACTGCTTGGCTTGCACCATGATCAACGCTGACACCTCTGGCCCCAAGGCACTCATCTAGCACTAATGCATCGAGGGTCCCTGGTCGCGCATTCAAATAGACTTCATAGGCCTGTTACCTACAATCCCGCGGGGGAACAAATATTTTTTAACTGTCATCGATCCATTCAGCAAATGGATTGAGGCTTTTCCATGTAGAGACAACACGGCAAGCACGGCAGCGCACTTGCTCTTTAACAATGTTTGGGCGAGGTGGGGAGTGTCACGTGACCTTGACTCAGACTTAGGGGTACACTTCACTGGTGAAGTTACCCAGGAGTTGTGCAAGGCACTGGGCATTCCCCAGCGCTTCCATATCGCCCACCATCCTCAGAGTTCAGGACAAATCAAGAGGACGAACCGCTCTCTGAAGGAAGCGCTTCGGAAGATGGTGTGTTCCTCTGGCAAGGACTGGGCTAATAAGTTGCCAATTATTCTGATGGCCTTCCGAGGCACAGTAGCCTCTCACGGCTTCACGCCACACATAGTGATGACCGGGCGAAAGATGATGCTGCCCGAGGCTTTTTGGATAGACACTAGCCTCCCTTCTGATTTAGAGCCGGTGGTTCTAAATAACGAGTGGGTGAGGAACCTAGTGCAGCATATAGGGCAAGTACACAGGCAAGTAGCTGCCCAGCTGGGCAAAAGCCTACAGAAAATGGACAAGAGACTGGGGTGGGTTCATCACCCTTGCCAGTAGGAGGAGGGACAGCTAGTCCTATATAGGAACTTCTATAAGGATAAGCACTCCCTCACTGCCAAGTGGGTTGGCCCTGTCCGCATTGTAAAAACAATCTCCACTGCTGTATATCAGGTAAGGATTCCCAGGAAAAAGGGAGACTGGCTGAAGTTCTTCCACGTCTCTCAACTGAAAGAGTGGAAGGATCAGCTAGTCGATCCGAAAGGCATTGCCGATACAGACTCGCTTGAGGAAGCTACTGGGAAGACTCCCATTAATGTAATCGCTCGTCAAGTATCGCTAAATTACAAGGACATTCCAGAAATTAACTTATCCGAGACGTTTGCTTCAATTTATGAGGCGTATGACAATGGTTAAATTGACATTGTCTGCACAGGATGGAGAGAAATGGCCAACTCTCTGACCTCCCACTTATGTACATAGTTCCTGGTTATTTTGGGGTGATTGGGAAGTGGTGTTATTTTTGGCATAGATTGTTTTGAATTGAATGTCTCCTTTGGTTGCAAAAGCCTATCCGAAGGCAACCAGTCTTCAGGTCTGCCTTCGGAGTTCAGCTATATCTGTGGGCTAGTGATACTGCTTGCTCGGGGCCAGCATCGAACCATCGGTACTAGGTTATTAAGCCACCCCAAGCCCTCGGGAACATCCTCAGGCTTGGAGCTTCGGCTCTGAGTCGGAGCAAGGAAGCTAGGGCAATTGCAGGCAGGACTTTGGTTCTTGGTCTGCTGCCTATCTTCTTCTGGAAGGGCCGGCGTGCAGATGGGAACCACAGATCCCAGTCTCGCAGGCCGAGGAGGTTAACTTCAGCGTTTTTTGTTGTTGTTCCTGCTCCATTGCCTGGATGGACTTATGCTTTGCTCACCTGCTCCAGCTAAAAGACTTTTCCTGTTACAAGGGGGGCGGGTGCCAAGACTTTTGCTTGCACCTGACCTCCCCTGGACTACGAAGTTTCATTCCACATTGAACTGTTTGCTCATTGGATTGCCTTCATTGCCAGACCATGCATTGGATTTACCGTATTTTATTGAATTACATTTGCTATTTACTACCATTGCTCATTCTTTGACAGTTCCCTATTGACGGGACATTGGACATTGTTTATTGTTTAATTGTTTATTATAGTGTTATTGACATTTGTGTGCTTGTGTTTAGGGTTAGGTTTTAGTTAGGACTGTCTTTATAAGATAGAAATCTTTTGCTTTTCCCCAAAATTCCCTTTCCTGAGGAGTGATACGGCTACCAACCTGCAAGCCCCTATTCAGATCTAAATTGATTTTTGCTTTTTGATTGGAAAATGTCCGATATTGTCCCCAACATCGCCCATTTTCGGGGGGGGGGATTGTTACTGCCATGGCTAGTCTGAGCTTTGGGGATATTAAAAGATATCCTTTTAATATCATAATTCGGCTTCACTTACCTATTCCCTTCTGCGTGCTTGTGAGGCCACCGAACAAGCTCGCCACCAAGCTCGGCCATTAATCGCCGTAATATTCCTGGACAATACAGGCAGGCCAGAAAATAGCTGACTGGCTGCTTTAGGAGACCTCCAGGCAAGTACTCTAATTAGGTATGCATGCAACCTACAAAAGAGCCTCTGCCCCGCGATGGCAGCTTGATGGATAAACTATGCAATATCCAAGTACTCTGCATCTGCCTACTGCCTACTCTACTGAGAACTGCTACGATAACTCAATCATTCAGATTCTGACCTTTTGGAGGCTTTGTCTCCAACTCCAAATCTATTGTTTTCCCCCAAGTACGGCATAGCCTGCAGTCACATTCTCCTTATAAAAACCCTTGATTCTGAGACCTTCCTCGGATTGGTCCCGAGTTTCATCCCGCCTTGCTGCCGCTTTGCTTGGCGAGCCTCCCCTCAGCTCCACGTGCTGAGCTACATCGCACCCCAGCCTCGCTCTCTGTTTTTCTGGGCTTAAGGACAGGTGAAGTATCACCCAAACCAGCAACCCCTCTAAAAATCCCTCTATACCACTCCAACCTTTATTTTCTTTAGTTATCTTGTGTGTGTCGCATACCCTGTTTCGCTTGTGTTTGTAATAAAACATCATTTATTGCTTCAACTTCTGTGTGCTCCTTGACTCGACCTGACCCCGTAGACATAGGGTTCAAGATCTTGCTACGTTACCCTGCCTCTCGTAATGTTAAGCAGAGCTCTGAGCTAATTTTCCCCACCTTTAGTTGAGCACATTTTGGTGTCCCTCCTGGGACCCCCAGTACACAGGGTAACATACACCACGCTGAACAATGTGGCCTGTAACTGGCTAAGGTAACACAGCTGTTATAACAGCTAAAGGTCTCTTTTTCTGAGGAAAGAATTTAAGTGATTTTTCAGTCTCTTCTGTGAGTGGTTAGAAATCATTGCCTTCTGAGGCTCTTTAATACTTTCTTTTGGCTTTGCCCTCTAGGAGTCCTTGTCTTTGTAAAGCTGAAGATTTTCAGGTTCCTATAGTGATTTCACTGAAGAGATCCATTTCTTACTTACAGCTTATAGGCTTAGAAATCTATAAGAGACATGTCTTACACAGAACAACTGCCCATGAGAGAGAAAGAGAAAGAGATGGAGTGAGAAATATTTTGATTTTTTTTAAAAAAACTCCTACACACCTGGGAGATAAATTATACTCAAATCTTGTGAGTTTAGGCTTTGAAATGTATCTAAAACATTGGCTTCAGAGAAAGTGAAGTTGCTGCTACTTTCCTATGTCCCTGATCATTTACCCCTGCTATTAGTTCAATGTACCTTTCTCCCACATCAACCAAAAACCTACGTTTGTTTAAAAATAGTCTGAAAGAAATAGCAAAGCATTGACGCATGAGGATATGGAAGTTTTTGGCTGAACATTCAGCTAATATATTGGGAAGTATATGAGGAAGTGATGTTTTGAAGATTCTCTTGCAAAGAAAATTCAAAGAAAGTATAACCAATTGTATTAGGGTATTGTTTCATGAGCTGAACACCATCATTAAATGAATAGTTAAATGAATGAATGAATATTAAAATTAGTATCCAGATGGGAGAGGGATGGGGGAGCTTGAAAGGGGTAAATTAGACTAATATCTTTAAAAATATTTTTTATATTTGTGAATTTTTAACATGGTCTAAATTTTGTTATGCCATGGGAGTTACGTATGTGTTGATTCATCATTCAATGATAGGTTGAATGAGTCTAGTCTAGTTAGGATTAACCAACAAGTTGACAGTCTATGTATTAATAACCAGTTTTGCCTTTGCAGTTTAACAACTTGGCTATTGATATAACTTTTTTCTCTTTAGTGTTTCCAAAGTTACTTGTAAAAAAAGTCATTTTCCACTCTGAGCAGATTGAAATGAATCTATACAGACACTTAAATTCAATTGTTAATCCCAATTAAGGTAGACCCATGAATCGGAAGGAGTTATACTAGTGTTGACTTACCATTCTGCAAAAGATTCAATGAGTTTATGCTAGCTAGGACTAGCAATTGGATTTAGGTCATTGTTTCTAAACATTTTTATTTCATGTCTGTTTGAAAGGGAAGAAAACAGATTTAACATGCAGTGGACCCATTAATAAAAGAGAAGACAGAATGGATAGTTTAACATTCAGCTGGAAAACAGGTAAAGCCAGATACAAGATGGTGTAGCATCATAGTTAATAGGCTGAGTTCATTCTAGACCAGTAAGATCAAATCTCACCTGTGTCATGAGTTCTTTAGATGATGGTAAAGAATTTACTTTCTCCCAGCCTCACCTACCTTGTAATGTATGAATAATAAAACGGATCTCCCTTACAGAGTTCTTCAAAAAGAATAAACATGATAAGGGTAGAATGCTCAAAGCACTATGACTTGAATCCACAGGTTTCCATTCTTCACTGGAAGGATTTCTTAAACTTTTGAATCCAATCAACCCATTACATATCATCATTTAAACTGGCTTTTTTTTTTGGAAATGTAAGTGAAAAACCACACCATGAATTATGCTAAGGGAAGAGGAACAACCATGGTGATGGCTTTTGAATTCTCACTGGAGAAAGGGAACCCACTTTGGACTTCAGACAGTGTAATTTTATTATTTTATGCAGAAGAGAAAATCGTAACTAAGAAGGTTGAACATGTATTGTCTACAGTAATTTATGACAGAAGAAAATTCAAAAATGAGAATGTTGTTTCCTGCCAGGACAGTTCCAACTTTTAAAGCATTGCTTTGGTATAATTGATGGAGTTTGTATGATTTAGATGGGGTTATCTTACATTGTCACTCAGCTGCCCATGGATTTTGCACTTTTGTAAGGCTCTGAAGGGTAGACACAAAGTGAAATGAAACAATGACAGTGCAACTATAATAGTCAAAATGAGAAGCTTTGAAATAAAGAAACTTGTGAGACCGGCATGGACTACAGTAACTTACAGCTCACATACTGCTGGGTGGGGTGAATATAATCATAGAATCAGAGAATCATAGAAATGTAGAGTTGGAAGAGACCACACGGGCCATCCAGTCCAACCCCCTGCCATGCAGGAACACCCTCAAAGCACTCCCGACAGATGGCCATCCAGCCTCTGCTTAAAAACCTCTAAAGAAGGAGACTCCACCACACTCCGAGGCAGTATATTCCACTGCCGGACAACCCTGACTGTCAGGAAGTTCTTCCTGAGGTTCAGGTGGAATCTCCTTTCCTGCAGCTTGAATCCATTGCTCCTTTTCCTGGTCTCTGGAGCGGCAGAAAACAAGCCCTCTCCCTCCTCTACATGGCATCCATTCAAATATTTAAACATAGCTATCATGTCCCCTCTTAACTTTCTCTTCTGCAGACTGAACATACCCAGCTCTCTAAGTCTATCTTCATAGGGCTTGGCTTCCAGGCCCTTCACCATTTTGGTCGCCCTCCTCTGGACCTGCTCCAGCTTGACCATGTCCTTCTTGAATTGGGGTGCCCAGAACTGGACACAGTATTCAAGATGAGGTCTAACCAAAGCAGAGTAGAGTGGTACCAGTACCTCCCTCGATCTAGACACCATACTCCTATTGATGCAGCCGAGAATTGCATTGGGTTTCTTGGCTGCCGCATCACACTGCTGACTCATGTTCAGCTTGTGGTCTATTAAGACTCCTAGATCCCTTTCACACGTACTGCCATCCAGCCACGTGTCCCCCATCCTATATTTCTGCATTCCATTTTTTCTACCTAAGTGTAGGACCTTACACTTCTCTCTGTTGAATTTCATTTTGTTAGCCTTGGCCCAGCTCTCCAATCTGTCCAGGTCATTTTGAATTTTGATCCTGTCCTCTGGCGTATTAGCAACCCCTCCCAATTTGGTGTTTAAACCAATACAATCCTTCCTCCACATTTGTGAGTTTGACTTTCGCAAATTTCATTATTTGGCAGGTGTGCATGTGCCTTTCCCCCTTCTCCTTTGCATTTTGCCAGGCGCAAAGAAGGAAGGCAAGTGCCTGGACAAAAGGCAAGGAAATGGAGGGAATGGCACAAGTGCCTTCCTTCTCCCCTCTGGACCTCCTCCTTCCATTCCCTTGCCTCTGGCCCTGGCATGTAAAAGACAAGGGGGGGGGGAGCCCCAGAAGGGAATGAGATTGTGGGTGAGGGAGTTATGCCTGGTTTTTCGACTATCATAAGTGTTCTTCAACCCACACCCTTGTGAAAATGGAGGGGCCACTGTATTACTCACGTGTATGAATCAGGGACATCAAATGAAAAATAAGTGAGAAAACGAACCACATACATTTCGGGACTAGAGATGGATTAATCTCTTATTTTATTTTCTCTCAGTTTCTCATTCTTAGGCTACTGAGTTCATTCCTTCCTATTTCTACTTGCAGCATAAGGTCTACAAGTAAAATTGTATTTTATTTGTATATCTATTTATTTAATTTCTATCCTGTCTTTCTCCTTATATAGGATCCAAAATTAGCATTTGCAGCACATTTCAACTAATAGGCACATTTTTCTACATAGTTTTAGCTAATACATATAATTCTTGCAAGTGGTTTTCCTTAATGCATTTTAGTGCCTGTAATTTCATGCATAAACACATTTTTTGCATGTTTTCTTCTGATACATGAATTTTTAGATGCACTTTTATCTGAAGAACGGCAGCACAAAATTATAAAAAGTGCCCATACCAAAAGATAATTGGCTTCTGGCTGGCATATTGATTTGAGAAGTATAGACTCAGTAAGTTTTCAAACTGCAAACCACCCATTCTTAGGAAAGAGTTAGTTTAAAGAAAAGTGCCCTGAAAGAGAAATAATTTAATAACCAAGAGATAGGAGACACAATTCTCCTGAAAAGACACTCATTTGAGGTTACACAGTGAAGTCTGGGTGATTATGTAATGTTTGCTTGTTCAATTATCTGATTAAAAACATACAATTAGATTAGATTACAGTTTATATTGGTTCTCTGCTATGTGGCACTGTTTCAGTGGTGCAGCATTGCACTAAGTTGTTCTGTGAGAAGAAATACCTTCACCAGGGAATGATATTGGAAGAGAAATACTTTTTAGCAGATCACTTGTCCTGGAAGCTTCATAAAATGTAATTGTGCTTAAGCAGAGCTAGTGTGGCTGCAATAGGAGTTATGACCAATAATAATTTATTGACATTTATATGGGTAAGTTTTTCCAGACTTTGTCTTGCTATGACAACCTTCAGTTTGTGGAATGCTGGTGAAGGAAAGGTGGGCAAGAGGACTGCGTAATTGGCTAAACATAACCAAAATACTGTGTGCCACTTTTAAAGTAAAGTGGCTGATGGTATGTTAGGACTTGGCTCATCTGATCCTCAAAGAAGGCCAAATGCCTGAAACTGATTTAAAATATTGATATCCCATCCTCTGCCTAAAGACCTTTGTGTGGTGTATGATAAAAGCAACTGATTAATTTAGAACAATTTAATAATAAAGATTAATAATAAAAAATAATAAATATAATAAAAATGATTTTAAAAAGCTAAAAACATATTGTTACTGCCCTGGCTAGTCCGAGCTTTGGGGATATTAAAAGATATCCCTTGATATCACAATTCCACTGCACTTCTCTATTCCTTTTCACATGCTTGCGAGGCCACCGGACAAGCATGTAAACAAGCTCGGCCGTTAATCGCCGTAATATTCCAGCTACAATACAGGCAGGCCACAAATAGCTGACTCAATGCTTTAGGAGACCTCCAGGCAAGTACTCTAATTAAGTATGCACGCCACTTACAAAAGAGCCTCTGCCCCGCGATGGCAGCTTGATGGGTAACCTATACAATACCCAAGTACTCTGCATTTGCATACTGGCTACTCTATTGAGAACCACTACAATAACTCAATCATTCAGATTCTGACCTTTCGGGGGCTTTGTCTCCAACTCCAAATCTATTGTTTTCCCCCAAGTACGGCATAGCCTGCAGTCACAATTCTCCTTAGAAAAACCCTTGATTCCGAGACCTTCCTCGGAACGCTCCCGAGTTTCATCCCGCCTTGCTGCTGCTTTGCTTGGTGAGCCTCCCCTCAGCTCCACGTGCTGAGCTACATTGCACCCCAGCCTCGCTCTCTATTTTTCTGGGCTTCAGGACGGGTGAAGTATCACCCAAACCAGCAACTCCTCTAAAAATCCCTCTATACCACTCCAACCTTTATTTCCTTTAGTTATCTTATGTGAATGTGTTGCATACACTGTTTCCTTATGTTTTTAATAAAACATCATTTATTGCTTCAACTTCTGTGTGCTCCTTGACTTGACCTGACCCCGTAGACATAGGGTTCAAGATCTCGCTACGTTACCCTGCCTCTCATAATGCTAAGCAGTGCTCTGAGCTAATTTTCCCCACCATTTTGGTGTCCCTCCTGGGACGCCCAGTTCACAGGGTAACACATATTGAACAATTTAATATGTTAAAAAGACATATTAAAACTGGTTAAAATAGTTTTATATTATTTAAAACCATGTACGTGTGCAGGTTTACATAAAGCCAGTTAGCTCGCACAAAGGCTTTAATGAACAGCCACATTTTCACTGGGTGCTGGAATGATGACAAAATTGGTGCCAATTGGGCCTTCAAGGGGAAAGCAGTCCATAAATGGGGTGACACAGCAAAGAATGTCTTCTGCCATATCCTCCCACAGCATACAAGCATACCTCAGTTAACAAAGCCTCTGACAAAAAAGCTCCTTTTCACAAAGTCTTTTTATGCCTGTCCAGACTCCCATTTTCTTCCTCATCCTGTCTAGCTGGAATTTTTTAGCAGCATTGGCATTGGGAGGATGGCAGAGATGGCTGGAGAAACAGAGACTTGCAGTGCCAGGTTTCAATGACTTGTTTGTAGTAAACAACTGCAAAAAGCTTGAGCTGAGAATGAATGGGACCATACAGTAATGGGCCCTACTGTAGCTCTGTGAGTTGGGTAGCGTAAACAACAGCTGCTTCCAAAAGCCTGGCTCACCACATACTTCCAGCACATTAAAATAGCATAGATCTGAAAGTGATTTGGCCACCCAAATGGAAATCAAATGAAAAGTTGAAGAAGGGAAAAGAGGAAAAAATCCTCTTGATGCACTTTGGATGAAGCTTTCAAGTTGGTTCTAGATGGCTAAAAATGTTTTTGTTTAATTATGCAAGGCTTACCAGAGTTGGTTATTTCATTTCACATGCAGGTATTGCTAGTTCTGAATAAAGTTTGCTGAAAATTGTTGAATTGCTCTTATTTTCTGTTGTGCAAGAACCTATTCCCATTCTTCCCATGCTATTTCTGCCTCTGGTACAAAATTTTCTATTGAAGAAGTGTTGCCAGGAGACACATCTGCTTCATTAACTGAAGTATCTCTGTATTTCCCTGGCTGATGGGACACAAAGCAGAGGCCCTTCAGCAGATCTCGGTTCTTTTGTAGGCATATATCTGGAGAGGTGTTTCTTCAATTATCATTCTGATAAATAAGCAGTCAAGCACTAACAAGAAGTTTAGAATAGGGTTTGTGTCATGTACTGGATAACCCACACTCAGCAAAATTCACTCTGAGGTAGGCAGTATTTTATTTGTATAAGTATGAGCAACACAGCACACTTCAACCAAAGTTGCTGAGACTAAAGCATACCTTTTTATACCTAACCATTCCAAAATTTAGGTGTGTAAAGCTGTGATTGGTGAGGGCCATAAATCCATGCATCATCCCACTTCCCAGACGATTTCCAGACCTGTGCCTGTTTCCCACTTCTCTGCATCCTTGACCGGTTTGACCAGGCAAATATTTCCTGCTTCTTATCTCACAGACACCAGGTTCTCAAAACACAGAGCTTCTTCAGGCTACACTTTCATTTTCACCAGTTATCTGTTCTCTGCCCCCCCTTCACCTGATACATTGTAGCAATAGGCAATAAAGCAATTAGCAATTGATGCTTCGTAACAAATCCAGGCAAATCCCAGTACAGATAGATTGTTGCAATAATCAATGAACACTGGATACTTTATAGCAAATATAGCCAAACTTAGTAGAGATATATAGCATCTACTTCTGCAGTGGCTAAATACATTGGTTCAGTACACATCCAGCAGGCCTAGCTGATTACCCATGGCAGGGACTACACATCCTGACAATTTGGAAGCTTTCCTTCTATGGTTTGAGTTGGCCCAAGCCTGGTTCATTGTTCATATGTATGAACTGGTCCAAGAGAAGTTCTGAGTACTGCTCCTGTCAATGGGTAAGACAGGCATAGGTTTGAATCTCACTTTTCAAATCCATGGGTTCACTTTTGTATATTGTTAGCTGGTTGGTTTCTGATCTTTATTTAAACTGTCAAAAAAGTTTACTCCCAAACACAACAGTGCTTTGGTATACTTAATGTTCCAGCAGGAAAAAAAAAATGGAAATGCATTTTAAATGGTCCTATTATCATGTACTTCTATATAACAAGGTTTTATTTCATTTCTCATATTATACCAATATTGTATCATTTCATGAAATCTGATTTAAGCCAACTTTGAAATAGTTTTTAGCCCTTCCCTGCTACATTTTCAATCATTTCAAAAAGCTGATTATTTCTGTTTTACCATTCTTTCCTCCTCTCTCTTTTGCTAACTTAAAAAAAACAACACCCACACACTTTGTAATAATGGAGCTGCTATTAGATGATATCATTGATAAACTTGCTAGTTATAAAGGACCTAAAACCTGAAATGATACTGGTTCTTTCCAAGTTTATCCCTGTGGCACCATCGTGTAAGCATACATATGGGACAGTAAAAATGGAAGACGACACATTAAATGACATTATTATAAAATGCAATACTCTTGGAATGATCCCTTATTAAATTAGTCTCTATGATCTGAGATGAATTTCCCCGATCCCTAATCCATCACTGGAGAAATATTAAAAGATAGGTCTCAACTGGTATTAGAATCGTACTCAGTCTCCACTTTCATTATTTTGAATTAGGGTGCTACTGGGGGAAAGCCTCTTAATGAGGATTAGAGTGATTCACTGGCCTTCTTTTGGATTTTGACAAGTAAAATATTAACTCTTCAGTCACAGCTGTCTGAATTAAAATACTTGGCAGCCACAGATGCACAAATTAAATTGGCCTTTATGTTTCCATATTGCTGACCTCCTTAGAGGGGAAAAAAATCAAACCCACCAATAACAAAAAGCTACACTATGGAAGAAAAAAATATGAAGGATTTTTCTTTTCAAAAGAAACTGTGTCATTTTCAAATGCAGTTGAACAAATATATAACCTTTTGTGGAAAAATGGGGGGGGTGCCATTTAATTTTAGATTTCATAACAACTGCAGCTACAGATTAGTTTTCTATGAACAATTAGGCAATCAATCGTAACTGAACTTCTCTTAGGGATTTTTATGTTTATCACCAGAAAATGTATTTTCCATGACCAACACCAGGGCCATCTGATTGTTCATTTGAAATGTTATGCTGCTGAAAGAAAGTACATTTTCTAAATAAATAACAGATTAACTCAAAACAGACCTCTGTTACACTGATTAAAAATGCTAATAATGATCAGAGTATACTTGAAAACCTGTCCCTTTTGATATTATTTTTTTAAATAATTATTGCACTTAGTAAGGGTTATCAAGTTTCAAATTAGTGACACAGTTGAGTGTACGTCAGTTATAAAAAAATGCTTTTTAAAGGAAATTTGTAGTTTCCAATGGAGTTAAGATTAAAAGGACGTAAACATGCTCACTGTTCCCCTGTCCAAAGTCAGAACTAAAGTGTAATGATCCATCATTCAACATTTGCTTGTTTTATCTTTCTGTAGTCACCTCTAACATCATTTCTTCTCCCTGTAATGATTACTCATTGATCCGAACTTTTGATTGGTTGAGCCAACTTCAAGGCAGACTTTGATAAATGTATTTTAACCACCTTACCTTTTGGTTCCAGTACTCTGATGAACTCATAAGATGTGTGGCAAAAAATTGCTAAGGAGCAACTTGAATATTTTCTTTGCAATTGCCAGTTCACCTCCCCCTTCCAGTTTCTGTTAAAGGTCAATTGTTTCACTCTCTGAGAAATTTTGTCTCATATTTAGGAAGTGCTTTCCCGAAAATGGTGGTGCTATTAACCTTCTCTTTTCATATAATTCCTAATAACACATGACCTTTTTTTGTTTACCATTAAGATATAAGCACCTGTTGAATCACATATCCTCTGACTGTCTAGTTTAGCAGGGACAGACTTGATTAATCCTCTGTCGTCCCACTTTTCCAGCTACCTTTAAAATGTCCCAGCTTCTCTTTCTTTCTCCCACTTCCCCACTTTGTTCTTGGCTTACCTCAGTTGCTGTAAACAGTGTTCAAAGTGCAAAAGTAGTTTGCACTTAGTCAGCACAGGGGAGAGGAGAGGAAGCTGAGCATGCCTCCCCTTCTCAGTTGACAAAAGCAAACTGCTGCAGTCTTTCCCAGCTGGTATGTCCTTCGTTATTAACATTTTTTGCCATCTTGACCACACTGTAATGTTGCTCAGCCACATATGTTCTAGTTTTCATATGTGAAACACTGGACAGTTTGAAACAAATGATACATAAAGTATCTGGAATCGGATACTAGTCATCCCATTTGGTTCTCTTTACAAGGGACATACAGAACATATCGGGGGAATGATAGCTCGCTGGTGATGCCAAAAACGTATTTGCAATGTCACAACTAATCCACAGCGGTTGTAAAAAGGGAGTCCATTTAATGGTGGTGGGAGGATATGCACAAACAGGACCTTCGTTTTTGGAACTGCTTCCAGTCGTTTAAGGACGTGGGGCCGGAGGGGGGTGATGCGCCCTGGGCAGCAATGTTTTTAGGGCATCCTGGCCCGTAGCCATGCACCTGCATGCTCTAGCCATGCTCCTGCATGCCCTGGCCACACCCTCACACACTGCAGCCACGCCCCTGTGCACAGTGGTCACGCCCCTTGCAGTAGCCCTGCCCCCTCCCACCGCCCCTCCACACACTCCAAGCTCTGCCACTGACTGCTTCAGTATACCAAGCACCTTCGTCTGGCTTTGGTCACACAGGTTAGAATAAGAGGAAGTGTCAGACACAAGACCACACACACATATGCCTGAATAAGTATCTGAATTCAGGGCTTTCTGATCCTAATCTAGCATTCTGATTACAGTTGGCCCTCAACATTTGTGGTCTCACTTTCACGGATTTGATTATTTTTGAGTTTCTCCCATCTCACCATCCCATCTCAAGCACTTCTTTTTCTGGGGGAAGCTTCCCTCTTCGCCACTCTGATCAGGGAGCCTGGTCTTCTTCTTCCTCCATCAGCCACTGACTGGTAGCTAAAGATGGCTCATAACCCAATTTCTCAGCACCACGAACCCTATCCTGATGCCCCCACCCAATGAAGGAGATGAGTGGGAGAGAGAGGAAATTTAGGGCCACTAAGCTGACCCACCCCCTTTCTCTGACCTGGATTGGACCTGAGTGTCTGTTCTTCCCACTGTGCTTCAGCCCTCTTCCCACAGACACACACAGAGATTTTGATATTTGCAATTTTTCTACTTTTGCAGTGGTCCTGTGCCCCAACCCTAGCAAATGTGGAGGGTCGACTATATTACCTCACACAGTCATGGTCACAGAATCCACATGTATGTATGGGTCTCTTCTTGAATGAAATAAAGTGGCCAAAACAGAGGAAATAGCTCAAAAGCGGGAACCATTACCCCAAGGCCAATAACAAATTGCATAAAACTGGCATATGTTAAGTTATGGATAGATATGCACATTGAGGAAAATGTGAAGAATGACAATTTAAATGGAAACACAGTACATCTTATCATTGTGGAAGAAAATATAACTAGGCAACCTCTGTGTCTGCTCTCCAGATGGGCAAATCTGAAGGCTCTGTTCTCTGTTCTTATGGTCTTTCATCTTGAAGGGAGATATGAACTGGACAACCCTTCAAACAGAAGTTGAGTTCAAATAGAAGACTGACAACCTTTCCCACAGAGGTATGTCAGCCTGGCCACCTCAGACATTGGACGCTGAGATGAGATATCATGTTATTGGACAAGAAAGCTCTACGTTATTCAACTTACCCATCACCTACAAGTTAGTTTGCTCCCTTCAAGTGTGCTTGAAGATGCTGTCCCATTACATGTGTTGAAGAAAGTTGGTTTGGTCCATGGAATGAAAGGGAGCATCCTCTTTTTCTCCATCTCAGGTAGCAAAACATCTTGGCCCAGCACTGAGGACTGTCTCTGTAAACTATATAATGAACCTCATAAAGAGGTAAGGAAAAGGAAGTGTGGAGGTAGAACATTGCCTTGAAATGTGTTACTGTCCTGGCTAGTCCGAACTTTGGGGATATTAAAAGATATCCTCTTGATATCACAATTCGGCTGCACTTCTCTATTCCCCTCCACGTGCTTGCGAGGCCATCGGACAAGCACGTAAACAAGCTCGGCCGTTAATTGCCATAATATTCCTGGACAACACAGGCAGGCCAGAAATAGCTGACTCACTGCTTTAGGAGACCTCCAGGCAAGTACTCTAATTAGGTATGCGCGCAACTTACAAAAGAGCCTCTGCCCTGCGCTGGCAGCTTGATGGGTAACCTATACAATACCCAAGTACTCTGCGTTTGCATACTGGCTACTCTAATGAGAACTTCTATGATAACTCAATCATTCAGATTCTGACCTTTCGGGGGTTTGTCTCCAACTCCAAATCTATTGTTTTCCCCCAAGTACGGCATAGCCCGCAGTCACATTCTCCTTATAAAAACCCTTGATTCCCAGACCTTCCTCGGATCGCTCCCGAGTTTCATCCCGCCTTGCTGCCGCTTTGCTTGGCGAGCCTCCCCTCAGCTCCACGTGCTGAGCTACATCGCACCCTAGCCTCGCTCTCTATTTTTCTGGGCTTCAGGACGGGTGAAGTATCACCCAAACCAGCAACCCCTCTAAAAATCCCTCTATACCACTCCAACCTTTATTTTCTTTAGTTATCTTGTGTGTGTCACATACCCTGTTTTGCTTGTGTTTGTAATAAAACATCATTTATTGCTTCAACTTCTGTGTGCTCCTTGACTTGACCTGACCCCGTAGACATAGGGTTCAAGATCTCGCTACGTTACCCTGCCTCTCGTAATGCTAAGCAGTGCTCTGAGCTAATTTTCCCCACCTTTAGTTGAGCACATTTTGGTGTCCCTCCCGGGACCCCCAGTACACAGGGTAACAGAGTGGTGGAGCAACGCGGGCAGCCTCGGTACCCCTAATTTGGGAAGGAGTCGCGAACCTCCTCAAATCAGGCTGGTACTGACTTAGGTGACGGTCGGTCGAGTCGTTAGAGCGCAGTCAGGCAGGAACACGTGTGTGTGAGAATTCTGTGCGTTTGAGCTCTAGAGCTATTCTATCTGGGTGGAAATCTGTTCCCCTTTCTTGCTTGTTTTGTGTATGTCAGCCGCCCCGGCGTGGTCGCTAGCACCAGGCAGTGAACCATCGTCCGATAGCAAGGGGTGTGCACAAGCTGTCCTGGGAATCACATCCCTAACTTGGGGTCTATCGTGGGCTGAGATCCGAAGTGTTAGAGTGTTAGCATGGTAGGAACAGTCTACACTCATCCAACACCGTAGCAGTAAGGCAAAAATAGCACTTAGAGAAGAAATTCCTCCCTTAGAGTAGTATACGGGTGCGTCCCGTCAGTTGTTGTTGTTGGGTAGCTTTAAGAGTGCAGGTGCGTCCTGCTGGCAGTTGGTAAAGCGCGGGTGCATCCCACTGTGTAGTTTTGGGTGCATCCCGATTGGCTAGGCGACTAGGTGCAGGTGGTGAGTCCTGACCTAACCTAGGGTTTAGAGGTTTAGCCCGTGGTAGAGGAAGGTATCCCTCACCCAGAAAGCCAGTTAGGGACGGTTCGGTTTTGGCTCCTTGCCCTTTTCCTCCTCTGCTTGGCCAGGCGGCGTAGTAAGTTCCTTAGTGTTCGTTTCCCCCCTTCAGGCAGGCGGAGTACTCCTGAGGGTTCCCTGGGTCTAGGTAACCTCCCTGTCCCTGAACCGTTTCCTCATCCTTTGGTCCCCAACGCTGTCGAGGTGGAAAACTGGGCCTGGGAGTACCAAAGTGACTTTGTTTGGGCAGGCTGGAGATAGGTTCCTATCCCTCTTTCCTAGAGTAGTTCCGCAGAGTTCGTCTCCCTTCAGCCCCCCCAGGGGTCTAGGTGATCCCTCCCATCACTCCAGTTCCTGGTCCCGTTTCTAGTTTGTAGGTTGTAGTTTGTAGTTTGTGTCAGAGAAAGTTGTGGTTTGTGTGGAAAAATGGTGGAGAGTAGTAAAGTCATCATCAAGGACTTCATGTTGGAGGAAGAGGTCAGAGGTAAACTAGAGAGATGGGTGTTGAGTAAGGGGAAATGCCCCTGGAAGGACTCCATCTTCCAGATGGTCGATCACTTTACCACACTCCGGGAAGCGTGCACCCTGGCACATAAATCAAAGAACCCATTCGAGCCGTCTAAGGACGCTTTGGCCGCTTGGGGACTTTGGCTTACAGCCAGAAATGCTAGTAGTGCCCTGGTAGAAACCAGAGAGAAATTAGCGAGCGTAGAGAAGGAGAATGCCCAGCTTCAAGCCGAGGTCGAGATGCTGCGTGCGGACAAAGTAACTTTTGCGTCTGTAGCGCAGGCGTCAGCACAGAAGCTTAACAACATTCAGGTAGTGGCGCAAACATGGGAAGAGAAAGCCCATGCCTTAGAGGCTGAGCTGGATCATGCCCAGCCTGCGGCCAAGTTTATGGTGGGGCAAGTAAGAGAACAGCAGGAGGCTGTTAGCCGTGTAGCTTGCCAGAAACAGATTGCTGTGCTGGAGAACCAGCTCCAAACGCAGAAAGCCTTAATCTCGGCTGTGTGCCCGGAGCTGCTCCCAACGTTTGCGGAGGACTTTTCTGGGGAGGCACTGCCAGAGGATGCTCAGGCAACCGTTCCCCACAATCCAGACTGGAGCGACCCTAAGGTCCCAGTCCACCCGGTAGAGACACGGTCCATGATGAGACGGACCACCCCCCCTTGGAGAAGGCAGTTCAGATAGGCAAGAGACGCAAGAGACACAGGTCACTGAGACTAGGGTCCCCTGGTGTGCTACTGAGGCCAAAGCTATCGCGGACCAGTTGGGTCCTTTAAATTGGTCCACTGGCATCATGTGGCTAAACGCGGTGATCCATTCCCACCCGACAGCCAATGGTCAGGACCTGACTCAACTGGTCTGGCTTTGTATGTCCCCCTCCAAGCTCCCTACTCTTGAATCAGCCATGGCGGCTCGAGGCTTGGTTAGGCTCGAGGCCCACGACTGGATGAGAGCGGTAGTGAGGATTTTGTGGCCCGGACAAAGTGTGAGTGTGCTCTATGTCATGGAGCAACAGGGTCCTCGAGAGAACGCTGAGGCTTACGTGGCACGGAAGCAGCTCCTTGCCATTCTGGCCGACAAGGTCCCCTTGACGCCCCATGGATATGACTTTAATGGCCTTGAGTTTAAGACGCTCTTGTACGGAGGTCTTAACCACGAGACCAAGATGGCGTTAGGTTTGGTGGATCGAGCCATCACCCACTGGGAAGAATTTGGGAACAACCTCCGATGGGTCTCCGACCTGCTGCGCGAGGCAGGATCCCTAAAACCTCCCACTAAGACACATAGGAAGGACACCGGGAATTGGGAACCTGTAGCCGAGGTTACCTACTCGAACTATGGGCCCCATTCCCAGCATAGGAAAATGGCTCCGAATTCCATTCCGTGAGGGAATTGGAACTCACGACCGCCACCCAGACAGGACAATAGGCAGTGGCAGGGAAGAGATTTCCGCAGCCAGCCCGGCAAGGCAGGAAGTCCCCCACGGCAGCCAACTGCCCCCAAACAGCCCTCTGATTTGGGCTCTCCTCGGGAGACGTCTGGTGGGTATGATCCCATGGCCCAGACGTACTCCTTGGACAGAGTAAGAGTCTGGGGCATGCTCAGAAGGTTCGGGCTGGACATGAGCCAGTTCGATGGGAGACCCATAAGCGAGCTCCTTGATGCCCTGGACAGGCAGGTCCAGCTGCGAAATAGCCAGCCTGTGAATGCAGTGACCAGCGGTCCCCCTCTGGTTGGATACTGCCCCGACTTAGAGCTGTCAGGATAGGGGTGCCCTCGGTCCTGGGATCTCCCCCAGAGGGTTGTGGCTCGACTGACGCCCAACAAATGGGGTAGATCTAGGGTGAAGGCAGGCACTAGGATCGATAGGGAAAAGACCCCTGACACCTCTCCTGCAGACTCCAGAGCAGCGCTAAAGGTGCTGCTCCCTAACCAGAGAAGACAGCCCTGATGCAATCCGCTTGACCGGATATGGTGGGGGGGGGGACCCAATCCAAGCCCTTGAGAAAACCCAAGAGCCCCAGGCACACCAGAGCCAGGCAGATTGCACCTCCCCCTGACTCAGCCCCAAGTGCGAATCCAGCCATCTCCGAGACCATAGTGCTTTCAGAGTACCTAGAAGGATCGCACCAGGCTAAGGTTCAGGAGGAAGCACCATTCTTTCAGTTGGGAGATGTGGAAGCCCCCACCAAGTTTGACATTGCCAGCATGTGTGAGAGCCAGGAAAGGGAGGACACACAGCAAGGGGAAGCCAGCCCCAAGCTTCCAAAGCTCTCCATTGTCCCTGCTCTGAGCCCCCGGCTAGAAACCAGCAGTTTCCCCTGGGATTTCATTGAAGCCTTGGCCAGGAGAGTCCTTCCTCTCCATGCCATCTTTCAGAGGAATCTCAAAGGAGACTGGAGATTTAAACAGCAAGAGGTTCCTGCCCAGCCAGAGCACAGGATAGCACAGGAACTCACACTGGCACACCCTGACATGAGCATACATATTCCCTTCTGCTGCAGTCCATCTGGGGAGATTTCAATAACGGAGAGTTCTAAATGCCACACGGAGGCGGACATGGCTACTGCCTTCCCCTCTGCACAGCTGCTTTGGTGCCAGCGTGTCTCCACACTTCGAGGCACCCAATTCATTGTGACACTGGTGATCATGAACGGGGCCAAGCTAGTTTACGGCTCCATCTTGGTCACCAGCATACCTGGAGAGGCACTTTTCCAGGAGGCATACGGGTCCAAGACCAGCCTCCTCCTTGACTTGGAGAAAGGAGTCCCAAATCAGGAGCGGGCGCTGCCACTCCTGCCGGTAATTCCAGAGACCCTGCAAAAAGAATGGAAGGGTCAGCTGGTTGATCCTGCATCGGTGGTCATCCCCGAGCCAGAAGATCCCGGTGCCCAAAGACCCAACGTAAGCTCCTTGATTTGCCAGACTTCCTTGAGTCGCAAGGAAGTGCCAGCCATTAATTTGTCCGAGGTGTTTGCCTCCATTTATGAGGCGTTCAACAATGGTTGAACGGCCCATGTCTGTAGGGAATAGAGGAGGAGTGGCGACCCCTCTGCACTCCCAGTTACTGTAAATAGTTCCGCTATGTAAATAGTTGTAATAGTGTTGTTGTTGTTGTCGTGAACTGTTTAAAGGTAAAAATGTCCCCTTGGTTCAAAAAACCTATCTGAAGGCGACCATCTTTCAGGCCTGCCTCGGAATCCAGCTTTCTTGAGGTAGGGAGGTTGTGCACTCAGAACTTACATCTAGCCACCGGCACCGTTCCTGCAGACCCCCAAGCCCTCGGTATACATCATCAGGCTTGGAGTCAGGCTCTACGCTTGAGTGATGGGGGCACCTCAGCGAACGACCAAGTCAGGGATGACTTTGGTTATTTGTCTGCCAACTGGAAGCCCACGTTGTTCTGGAACGACTTTGGATATCTCAATCTGGCCTCGTTCCGGGACGACTCTGGGTGACCCAGTCTCAGGACCAGTGCACGAATGGGAACTTCATAATCCAGGTTTCCTTCGTGGTGCTGGGTGGTTAGACCTTGCCACGGGGCCGACCGTTTGATGCAGGTTCTGAATCCACAGCCTCTCTCCCTTCTCGGCCTTCCCATGGCCAAAACTGCTTCAGACTTGGGAGCTATTTAAGTCCTCGCTCCTACCAACCCTTCCAGATCATTGTGAGCAAAATGACCCAGTTTCAATTCGAATTCCCAGTAGGCTTTGAGCTGGCCATTTGCATTTATGGTATACATTGGATAATGATCATGTCAGTTCTTCTGTTAAAGCTATAATAGGTCAATTGATTCCGAAGATTGGAAAGATCCTGAGGTCTTACCATCGCCCCTGAGTACTACGGGGGGGGGGGGTGACGAAGAAAGTTGCCGCTCCATCTGATGGCTGAGACTTGGAGATTCCTGGTTCTTCTACGACACCCGTGACTGTGAGGGAAGGTGACCATGCAGCCTTCCAATTGCAAAGATGGACTTTTTGCTGTTCCTGCTACCGTTTGCTGACCCGAGGAAACCTATGGACTATTCCAGGCTCCAAATTCTGCAAAGACTCTTTGCTCCTGAACTTGCAGCGAGCCAAGCTGCACCGACTTAGACATTTTGTTGTTGTTTCTGCTCCATTGCCTGGATGGACTTATGCTTTGCTTGCCAGCTCCAGCTAAAAGACTTTTCCTGTTGCGAGGGGAGGGGGGCGCCAAGACTTTTGCTTGCACTTCACCTCCCCTGGACTACGAACTTTCATTCCACATTGAACTGTTTGTTCCTTGGATTGCCTTCATTCCAAGACCATGCATTGGATTTGCATTTGCTATTTCACTGCCATTACTCATTCTTTGACAGTTCCCTATTGAAGGGACATTACACATTGTTTATTGTTTAATTGTTTATTATTGCATTATTGACATTGGTGTGTGTGTGTTTAGGGTTAGGTTTTAGTTAGGAATGTCTTTATAAGATAGTAATCTTTTGCTTTCCCCAAAATTCTCTTTCCTGAGGAGTGATACGGCTACCAACCTGCAAGCCCCTATTCGACTCTAAATTGATTTTTGATTGGAAAATGTCTGATATTGTCCCCAACATCGCCCATTTTCGGGGGGGGGGGATTGTTACTGCCCTGGCTAGTCCGAGCTTTGGGGATATTAAAAGATATTCTCTTGATATCACAATTCGGCTCCACTTCTCTATTCCCCTCCACACGCTTGCGAGGCCACTGGACAAGCACGTAAACAATCTCGGCTGTTAATCGCTGTAATATTCCTGGACAATACAGGCAGGCCAGAAATAGCTGACTCACTGCTTTAGGAGACCTCCAGGCAAATACTCTAATTAGGTATGCATGCAACTTACAAAAGAGCCTCTGCTGCGCGCTGGCAGCTTGATGGGTAAACTATACGATACCCAAGTACTTTGCGTTTGCATACTGGCTACTCTATTGAGAACTGCTACAATAACTCAATCATTCAGATTCTGACCTTTCGGGGGTTTGTCTCCAACTCCAAATCTATTGTTTTCCCCAAGTACGGCATTGCCTGCAGTCACAATTCTCCTTATAAAAACCCTTGATTCCGAGACCTTCCTCGGAACACTCCCGAGTTTCATCCCGCCTTGCTGCTGCTTTGCTTGGTGAGCCTCCCCTCAGCTCCACGTGCTGAGCTACATTGCACCCCAGCCTCGCTCTCTATTTTTCTGGGCTTCAGGACGGGTGAAGTATCACCCAAACCAGCAACCCCTCTAAAAATCCCTCTATACCACTCAAACCTTTATTTCCTTTAGTTATCTTGTGTGAATGTGTTGCATACCCTGTTTTGCTTGTGTTTGTAATAAAACATCATTTATTGCTTCAATTTCTGTGTGCTCCTTGGCTCGACCTGACCCCGTAGACATAGGGTTCAAGATCTTGCTACGTTACCCTACCTCTTGTAATGCTAAGCAGTGCTCTGAGCTAATTTTCCCCACCTTTAGTTGAGCACATTTTGGTGTCCCTCCTGGGACCCCCAGTACACAGGGTAACAAATGCAGGATACTCTCCATGAAAGTTCTTGGATGCAGGTAGGTTCAACACTGAAGTTTTGAAAAAGAAAGTGCGGGAGTGGGAGCTCTTCAGGTCTGTTTATCTTAAAGGCTTTGGATTTTAATCCTAAATACAAGTTTCTCTCATTCTACACATGGTCAGAAGCATTTTCCTTTATTGTTAATTTACATAGTATGTGAAAATAGAAGCTTAGGCTATGTCTGCTAATGAGAGCCCTGGTATTAATCAAGAATGAAAAACTCATGCATATACACATACATGTATATTTGCCCCAAAATGAAGATATGGCAAATCCGTTTTGAGGAGAAATGGGAAAAAATGACTGTGACTGATGCCATGGTTCGTTACAGTAGGCATTCCTCCTGTGGGGTACTCTTATTAAAGAAAGAACATACCTAAGTATGGTAGGTCAGGAATATATTTGTATTGCAATGTTTGAATATGCTCATTAATCGGAAGGAGCTATTTCACATTTCCCACCCCAGATCAAGAAGGATGTATTTCTTTCTATTAGTTAAAGTCCATTTATGCCTTGCAGCTCTAGGACAAATCTCAACATGATGAAGGACATTTCAGGAAAGATGCGTTTTTGGTTCAAAAGATTTAATTACCCTCATGTCAAGAATGGAACAGTCTAGTTTGGGGATATATAAAAAAGCCTTTGGTTCTGGATTTTCCCTTTTTGCAGTATATTTGCTTCTGAACTGTGTAGAGGTGGTATTTTGAAACTGGGGTGACTTGCTTTCTTCGACTGAATGGGCATCAAAATGACCCAACCTAGTCACTGGTTGCAGCTTGGCTCTCCACTGTGCTTGTGAGAATGTAAGCGAATCTATGCTTCCCAATGTTTAATGTATTTTTCCCCCATTATGTATTGTACTCATGTACACCAGGAATGGGGATAAGGTGTGTTGGGGGCTTCACGTTGTTAGTGGGTGGGGCCAAAACAAAATGAGTGGAGTCTCTGGCAAATCAAAACTCCCCACAGACAGTCCCTCTGTTCTACCTCATGCGTCTTTGTGTGTCCCTCCTCTCCTTGGAGCTTCTCTCTGCCACTCTTCTGTCACTCCATTCATTTTGACCTATATCCTGTTTTTTATTACCTTCCTACCAGAGGCCTATGTTATTTCTTTCTAGAAGATGTCTCCTCTGCTCTTTTGGCCTTACTTCTTCCTCTACAACCTCTTCTTTTGTAACTCATCCTTCAATTCTGCCTGTTTAATTTTCCTTCCCTCCTTGTATCTCTCCAGGTTGCCATCTTGTGTCCTGGATTAGTTGTCCTTAATCTTAGAACTTAGAAAAGTGACTTTATTGTTTTGGTCATGCTGGATGGAGGATTTTGGGATCTGTAGTCCCCAAGGTAAGTTTTCCAACTTTTCTGCCTGATGCATGGAATACCAAATGTTTGTCATCAGAATATTGGGAAGGCCTGTGAGAAATTCTGTACAACCTCAGGTGCTGTTGGAAATGGGTGGTGGTCCATAATAGAGTTTTGATTTTCAGGTGGATATTCCAATTTGTTAATATATCCCTGGCTGGGAGGATGCAACGGATACACCCAGCATCATGTTGTGTTATAGCACAATGCAGTCTTTCCATAATGTACTGTATCAGTTGCAATCTCCATCGTAGTTTATTGCTAACTATAAAACATGTAGGTTTGACCTGACACAGTGAGAAGACCTTTAGGATATATAGGCAAGTTGTTTCCAGTTTGGTCCATCTTGTGCCCAAGCTTAGCTCCACCCTTAGGCAAAGTGATGGAACTACTTGAGCCAGAAGACGCTAACTGGAGGCAAAAATGGTGGCAGACTCCCTAGCCATTTTTCCTGGACCCTTCCCCCAACATTTCCATCTGCTGGAGGGCTATGCATCTCCCTAAAGTAGCAGGCCATCCATAGGTATAAAAGGTTCATTATTCAATTGCTAGTGTTCAGGAAAGATTCAACTGCATTGGGTTCATTTGCCTTGTGTGAAGTGCCACCTTCTCCTATGCCTAAGGCACCAAAATAGCCTTGCTTGGTCTGTCCCTGCTGCCACATATATCCCTGCCCATTTCTTTTCCATGCATGGCAGCTATATTGTTCCTTGTGAAGTCAAAAATAATATGAATGAATGAATGAATGAATGAATGAATGAATGAATGCTAATCCTCACATAAATAGAAGT